>JARKIC010001440.1:0-120141 GCA_029378375.1 Mycena olivaceomarginata | reverse complement strand
TCCGGAGGAACCCGGGTAGAGACGATAGCGTCCGGTGAGACACGATTGCATGTTGGCGACGCTCGAGCTCGAGGACGTCGAAGAAGCCCGGTGCGGTGTGAAGAGCTGACACAAAAGCGGTCGGGGGAGTCCGGTCCAATCCCGATCTCCCGAAGGTTAGGTTTGGGCGGCCTCTGATGGTCGGAGGTGCGAAGCCCCGTCCTTTCTCCGACGCGGTCCGAGTGGCGAAGCCTTCGCATTCGGCATAAAAGAGAAGGAGAAGGAGGAGAGTGGCCGCCTGCTCGACCATGTGTTATGGCGCAGGGCGGGGAACGCTGTGGGCCGCAGGTGCGTCCGGTGCCGGTGTCGGTGTGGTGTTGGTGCCGCTCGACACGATGATCCTCTCGACGGTGTTCTCGGACTGGACCGGGGCATAAGCACGTCGTCGGCCGCGACAGGGACATACACGCGGGCACTATCGGATCGGAGTCGGGGTCGCGAGAGATGCATGCCCGCAGACAAGCACCCCATGCCGCACGCGCACACGGACAGCACACCCGCGCCTCCCTCGCGTTCCCCGCACCCCAATCCCGCACGACCCAAGGCGCCGCTCTCTGACCCCGCCGACCCGAGGCGTGCGCTCCTCTCCGAGCACACGATGCGGTTCGGGAGAGCATCCACCGCCGCCCGCCCAGCCGTGCCAATCCGTCCCTGCACCTGTCATAAAAGGGATTTGGATATCCATATGCCCATCCAGATTCCAGGTGGGGAAGGGCTCGTGCGCTTGGAAGGCGACGGCGCAAGCTTCGCGAAAAGCGCCCATTGCCGGCGGACGGGCGGCAGCGGGGTCGATGAATGTGGGCGTGGATACGAATGGGCGGTCGGCGGGAGCGATGGGGTGCTGCGCACGGGGGTGGGTGGCTGGGCGGTGATGCTCGACTCCGGGCGCATCATCATGTGGCGGCTCAGCGGGAGGCGTGTGCAAGGTCCCGCTACGTGACAGCGAGATCGCGCCGGATCGGGGCAAAGCAGAGCAGGCCGAAGGACGCGTCGTCTTGTATGTGTGTGCAGAAGGACTGGTTCTCTTATGGTTTGGGTAGCTTCCCCCGAGCTGAGAGCGCGGGTGGCGTGGGTCGGGATTGCGCGATGGGGAAACAGGCCTAGACGGGGAGGGCGGCGGTACGGGCAGCAGTGAAGAACGGTGATGTCCAATAATGGCATTATGGTGGTGTCATGCGCTGCGATGCGGAAAGCGGAAGGAGATGGATACGGCAAAGGGTAGGTGTATCTAGATCTGTAAGGACACGATGGCGTTGACCGAGCGTATGAGAGGGCAGGGGAATAGCGTGTACCTGGATGAGGAGTACAGCTCCGGCTACCATGATATCACGATTCGTGCGGTCCTGCCTACACTCGTCTCGATGCTCGAGATCTGGCCGTTGCGCGTCAATGCGGCGGACCTGGATTTTGATTTAGAGCGGCAGGGATACAACACCGCGGGCGGCTCGGCGCGGACGGCCCCGCGCATTCTGTGCATCTGCAGTGTCGCCATATGTGAGCCAGCGGCCATCTGTGTATTCATCGTGGAGTGTATCGATGTCGAGTGCTTCGAGTATGGGGGGTGGTATCGATTGAATGAACGAGAGGTGCATTTTTGGCCTCGACAGCGTGCGTGTGGGACGGGTGTGATCGATGAGCTGGTGAGCACGATGGGAAAGCAGGCGGGCGATGATGGTGTGAATGGCTAGGGCGCACGTATCCCGAGCAGCGTAGAACGGCGATGTGAGATGCAGCCGGCAGAAGCCACACGAGATGGGAGCGCCATTGGACGTACGTACGCGCAATGATCGGCCGTTGATCGCCGAAACTTTCGGCCTCAGAAAAAATATGTCATTCCGAGGGTCCGAAATGGCTGAAACGGCCCAAATTTGTCGAGGATTGTCTCCAGAAGTTGCCGTTTTCCGATCACCCTTAGGGTACTAGGTAGGTATCATTATACGGCCTTGAAATGGCGGAGTTGCCCTTAGGCTACCCCCCTCGCCGATTCTATCGGCCGCGGCTAACAAGTCCAGCTGATATTACAGCAGACGCCGATATCCACGCCGACGCCGAACTGAGCGACGTAAGAGTCGGCTGACCCACTCCGCCGACGCCAAAGCGATGATTGGGCGGTTTGTTTTGTCAAGAAGACGGTGACATCTACATCCCGGAGTTACAACAGCCAATACGTCGGACAAATGAGTAACCGACCGCACCAAACCTTTGTGCAGCTGTTATGTGCCCGATGTGGACAAGATCAAGTGTTCATTCTTCTCATTTACAGTACACCTTCGCCACCGTCGCTGATTGAGCTCTGATAACGATCATTGAAACAGCTTCCATCCCACGGTGAGCTTCCAAGCACGCTGTCGAAGAGTCAATTTTGGAACTGCCTCGCCTCTTGCGCACTCCCACCATCTACCTCGCTCGCATTTCACTACTATGTCAACCCCTCAGACCTCCACAAACCCGGGACCAGTTAGCACACTCGCCGGAGCAGCACATACACTTGGTAGCGGCATCCTTGACACCTCAGGCTGGCCAAGGAGGCAACTGCTGGCAGTTCAGTGCCTGGGCTTGAGGGCACCATGGTACTGTCTTAGCACTGGCAGAAAGTGGTTCAGGTGTGTAAATCCATTCCATGAAAGGTAACAAGACTTATGGGGATTCAACCAGAGTATGAAATCAACAAACAAGCTTTGGCAGAGCTGCAACCATATCTGGAGGATTTAAACAAGATGATACATCTGACTGCAGCAAGGACTTGAAAATATCGTTCTAGAAGCATTATCAAATGTATGCCTATGGACAGCCCTTGTCATGATAACTAATTCACTATTTTTCACCTTTCAGGAAGGTCACCACCCAATAATCGCAGATTGCAAATCATTGCAATCAAAAGGCAAGGTCACACGTTTTTTTTGAAGGGCAAGGAATACAAGGAGAAGATTCAAGACCTGAGAGGACAGGGTGGCTGGGTCATATCCGGGATTTCAACTGTGTGGATATTTCATTGCACTTCCACATCTTCTAATTGTCATCTAGTTTTATGGTTCAATTTCAGTTGAGATATTGGTTTGGAATTTGGTGGCTCAAGGTGAGTTGGGCTGTTCCTCGCACCATAAATATATGAAACCTTGGCTAGTTATACAAATTGCACCACAAGGTAAGCTAAAAGTTCAATACTGAATACACTAAAAATATTCATGTTCTTTCAGTTCAAGAAACAAACCAAAATGGTATGAGCTGATTTCTTAGTCTGGCATCCAATGCTTAGCAACTACTTTTCTATCAGTAAAGCAGGTCCAGAGAACCATGGATGATGCCAAATCAAAAGGTGTGCACTTGATCTTCTGCCTCATGTTTCATTGGTTGATAGAGCCTTGGCATAGAAATTCTTGCAAAGATCAAATATGTTTCAGCTCGCTACAATGCTGAAAATACCCCAAATAGTTGCCTATCAGGTACACGGGAAGAAATAATCAACTACCTCGTCACTTGCTGCTCTGATGCATCTCAGCACATTATCATGCTTAGTGGCTCAGCAGGTTCAGGAAAGTCAACAATCGCTAAAACTGTTGCAGCCATTCTTGCAGAAAAAAAAATTCTGGCAGCCTCATTCTTCTTTTCTCGTGACTATAAAGAGCGTCGAGAAATTAGAGGTCTTCCAAAAACCCTGGCATATCAGCTTGCAGATTTTAGTGTTGACTTCAAGAATCTGGTGGTGAATTCTTGGATGAAGATCATTCTGGGATTCTTGATGCAGCTCCAGAGGTGCAATTTGAGAAGCTGGTTGTTGATATACCCACCAGATCCCAGCCTGTGAAACTCCTTGGATTATTTGTCTTGATGCACTGGATGAATGTGGACAAGATCGGGGCCAGAATGTTCCTCCAATGGCTTTCTGATAGCATACATAAATACCTCGTCATGTCCAGTTCTTTCTGACTGGCGGCCAAATGTTCCCTCATATCTGAAGCATGGCACCTTGGTCTCATCAATGGATCTTGTTGTTCTGGATGACATTGACAAGAAAGTAGTGCAAAAGGACATCCAGCTGTATGTGAAGACATCTCTGCTTGGAAGCCACTGTGCAGCACAGCAGCAGTGGACTGCTTGTGCTGGTGAAATTGAAAGGATCACAGATCTAGCAGATGGTACTTTTGTGTTTGCTGCCACTTGTGCACGTTACATTCAGGATAATGCACCAAGATGGGGAGCTCAAGCAGCAATGAAGTCTCTTCTAACAGGTGTTAGACATAAGAGTCTGGATGAACTTTACTATAACATTGTTCACCAGGCCATTCTCAAACCAGATGATGAAGACCACTTATGCATTGAAATTCTATACAGATTCTAAGAAAGTTCTGGGTGCAATCTTGTCTGTGTTGAGCCTATGGATATTCCAACTCTAGCCTCACTCCTCAAGCTGGAGGATCAGACAGTGAGGAGAATTCTAGAACCTCTGAATTCTGTCATCAAGATTCCTGATGGTGCTACTGGAAAGATCAAGATCATTCACCTCTCATTTCGGGACTATATAACATCAAGAATCCACAAAAATCGACCAGATCTGTGTTATGAACCACAGATACAGCACCAGGAAATTGCTGTCTTGATATTACAGAATATGCAAAAGGAACTTCAGTTCAACATCTGTAACTTACCAACATCCCACTTGGCAAACGTGAACATGCCAGATTTTGATATCCTGGTGAAACTATTTCAGGGCTGCTTAGTTATGGATGCCGATTTTGGGCAGAGCATATTACAGCATCCAATTCGATTCTGGGATTGAGCAAATGGTGGAGAAGCTACTGCATGAGAAGATTTGTTCTGGCTTGAGGTCATAAGCATCTTAGGGGTAACAACAGGTGCTATTCAGGTTTGGTAAAGTTTAAAGCATGGGTAAAGGTTTAGTATATTGTTATTCAAAGCTGCACAAGAGACTGATGAATGTTTCAGGGGCAAAGGATAATGGAATTCGTTGAAGATGCCAGAAAATTCACTACCATTTTTATCCTGCATCTCATGCAGTGCTCCTCATATCTATCTGACTGCACTGGCACTGGCCACCAGTGCAGTCAAAAATTAAACTAAGGTTTACTAGACAATTTCCTAGTCTGCTCTCTGTGCAAAAAGGACAAAGAGTAAATTGGCCAGCAATATTGTCAAGCCTTGTAGGCACACTCCTGGCCAGGTTATGTCAGTGGCCTTCTCCCCTGATGGCAAGCACATTGTCTCTGGCTCTGTAGACGAACCACTGCGCATCTGGGATGCAGAGAGTGGTGCTGCTGTTGGCAACCCTCTTGAGGGGCACACTGGCTCGGTTTGGTCAGTGGCCCTTCTCCCCTGATGGCAAGCACATTGTCTCTGGCTCTTCTGACAAAACACTGTGCATCTGGGATGCAGAGAGTGGTGCTGCTGTTGGCAACCCTCTTGAGGGGCACACTGACCGGGTTTTGTCAGTGGCCTTCTCCCCTGATGGCAAGCACATTGTCTCTGGCTCTGATGACAAAACACTGCGCATCTGGGATGCAGAGAGTGGTGGCTGCTGTTGGCAACCCTCTTGAGGGGCACACATGGCTGGGTTTGGTCAGTGGCCTTCTCCCCTTATGGCAAGCACATTGTCTCTGGCTCTTCTGACAAAACACTGCGCATCTGGGATGCAGAGAGTGGTGCTGCTGTTGGCAACCCTCTTGAGGGGCACACTGGCTCGGTTTTGTCAGTGGCCTTCTCCCCTGATGGCAAGCACATTGTCTCTGGCTCTCTGACAAAACACTGCGCATCTGGGATGCAGAGAGTGGTGCTGCTGTTGGCAAGCCTCTTGAGGGGCACACTGCTGGTTTGTCAGTGGCCTTCTCCCCTGATGGCAAGCACATTGTCTCTGGCTCTGATGACAAAACACCTGCGCATCTGGGATGCAGAGAGTGGTGCTGCTGTTGGCAACCCTCTTGAGGGGCACCACTGGCTCGGTTTGGTCAGTGGCCTTCTCCCCTGATGGCAAGCACATTGTCTCTGGCTCTGATGACAAAACACTGCGCATCTGGGATGCAGAGAGTGGTGCTTGCAATTGGTAACCCTCTTGAGGGGCACACTGGCTCGGTTTTGTCAGTGACCTTCTCCCCTGATGGCAAGCACATGTCTCTGGCTCTTCTGACAAAACACTGCGCATCTGGGATGCAGAGAGTGGTGCTGCTGTTGGCAACCCTCTTGAGGGGCACACTGGCTGGGTTTGGTACAGTGGCCTTCTCCCCTGATGGCAAGCACATTGTCTCTGGCTCTGATGACAAAACACTGCGCATCTGGGATGCAGAGAGTGGTGCTGCTGTTGGCAACCCTCTTGAGGGGCACACTGGCTCGGTTTGGTCAGTGGCCTTCTCCCCTGATGGCAAGCACATTGTCTCTGGCTCTGATGACGAAACACTGCGCATCTGGGATGCAGAGAGTGGTGCTGCTGTTGGCAACCCTCTTGAGGGGCACACTGGCTGGGTTTGGTCAGTGGCCTTCTCCCCTGATGGCAAGCACATTGTCTCTGGCTCTTCTGACAAAACACTGCGCATCTGGGATGCAGAGAGTGGTGCTGCTGTTGGCAACCCTCTTGAGGGGCACATTGACTGGGTTCAGCCAGTGGCCTTCTCCCCTGATGGCAATCACATTGTCTCTGGCTCTTCTGACGAAACACTGCGCATCTGGGATGCAGAGAGTGGTGCTGCTGTTGGCAACCCTCTTGAGGGGCACACTGACTGGGTTCAGTCAGTGGCCTTCTCCCCTGATGGCAAGCACATTGTCTCTGGCTCTTCTGACAAAAAACTGCGCATCTGGGATGCAGAGAGTGGTGCTGCAATTGGTAACCCTCTTGAGGGGCACACTGACCCGGTTTTGTCAGTGGCCTTCTCCCCTGATGGCAAGCACATTGTCTCTGGCTCTGATGACAAAACACTGCACATCTACAATGCACAAAGTATCATAGCCTTCAATAACAACTCTGACCAGGTATGTATCTCAATCCCACCTTTTGTTACCTTCTCTGATGCAATCTCAGAGTAATTTCCACAGTACATCAATGTTTTGGACCCTCCATGATGCTGGCTGGGTATTATGTAACTCAAACCTGCTCTTTTGGCTCCCTGTTCATCACAGAAATGGTTTCTGGATGCCTCTGAACACTCTAGTCATTGGTCGAGAACAAACACTTCTCTCATACCAAAATTTTAAACATGGTACAGAATGGGCAAAGTGCTATTCCCCACCTAATAATTCTTGGTCTAAGAAATGATGTTTGGTCTTCTACAATGTCATCTCATTCTTGTAACTACAGTCCGACTGTTATATCCCTTATTATTAAAGAGATCCTTTGTATCAGATTGTTCATGTTTGCCCTGTTCCAACAAGGACACAGTTTGTCCTTAATTCTCATGTTGTGGATTTCGAGTGCAACATCAGTGATGATGACTGTTACATGTGTGTCCCAACTGCCCAATCCCTCACACATCTGCATCTGTCTCTGATCGTGGGGTAGAACCAATATAAAATGAAATAAAAATCAAGCAACAAGGGCTTGTTATGACCATGCATGTTCAGATCGGATTCTGATTCCATCTCTCCGTCACAGCTCCGTCCCTCTGTCAAATTTCTGTCTTCAGATCTGAATCCCTATGTCCTTCTGAACGTGACCTGCACTTCTGGTTTGTATTCGTCCAACTTGCTGATGTGTCCTGCTTGCCCTTAATGCATGCCCTTGGGGTTTTACCCAATGAAGATTTACTGAGTGTTTCCCCAATACTAATCTTATGACCTATGCAACTATGCTTCTCTCTTATTGTCTTTATTGTCTTTGGTAATACTTATTATCTTTCACTTCTCTCTACATTTGGAGTATCTCCGTACTTAGTATGAATACATATTTACTTCAAGTGTAACCTTAGTTGATAATTAATGTGCTTTGCCTCAGCATTGCTCCATCGTCTGACTTTCTAGATTCCACTTTAAGCCAACTTAGTTTGGTGTACCGGCTGTGGAGGGGTCGTATGGCCGACGTGTGGAAATCCATCCGCACATTGGTTTCGATTTTACTTTACCATGCCCCTATTTTATGTTACAGCATTTGTTTGTATAGTAAATATTGCCACATCATCAAATCTTACGCTCGTACCACCATTTTCGCGACTGGTGCAGGGCCCTCGCCCAGAAGGGATTCAGTATCCCTTTGCCCTTCCTCTAGGAAAGTCACTAGTGGGCAGTTTAGCCACCAGTACCCCCGAATTCGCATCATACAACCTCACCCTTTTCACACAACATTTCGGCACTTTCTTACTCTATCTTTTCGTCGTTTTTGTAGTCTACGCCTCGGGACCAAATCCTATATATTATTCCAATTATTCACTTGACTGCTACCTGGATCACCAACCCAAATCAAGAACCTATGCACCGGGTGTTCTCCCCTTCCACACCGCTTGCCTTTGTGGTATGACTTGGGATAAGGCCGCAAGCGGCAGGTGCCGAACCTTTCCTTCTCCGACAGACCATGTGACATTTCACTGCGACAACTCAGCTGTCGCTACTACTTACATATGTCAGCCAAACTTGCCTTGTTTACAAGTTTATTGGTTATCCACAACACAAATTAACAACCTTTTTCCCTTGGTCACCAAGCAGCTTCAAGTCATTTCAGTGAGTGTGCCGATGGGGCCAATCGGTAAGATATTTGTGGTAGGAACCTATTCAGATACAGAAACTCGTTGTCTATCGGTTTAAGCAAGTAAGCAAGTGTTGGAATATAAAATATCAGGTTGCAAATTGTTGTCGACAGGCCTAGGTGGAATACTTGAAAAGGCAATTTGCAGTGCACAGAAATGTTGAGCGGTACTATGTCACGTCACGTCTCCCCCAGGGGAGACGTGACTAACACACCGGCTGTTGTTGCAAGTTGAGGCTGAATGATATCAGACTAAGCGTTGGAGACAACATCTATAGTATTCACCTAAACGATACCAGACTACAAGTACATGTGAGTAAGAAGAAATAGAAAGGGAATACAACGGAAAGCTCACCTCAGCGTTGGAGACAACGTCTGAGGTGAATACAAAATTCAGAGTCGTATATATACCCAGTCCATAGATAGCTGTATCTACTTCCATAGTAGTAAAAAAATGAGAGATAAAGACCATGGATAATAATCTGGATGAAAACAGAATGCTGTTGTACATAAACACGGGAGAAGAACTAGGACTTGCCAAAGGTTCGATTGCTGTTATACAGCTTTCAACACTCCCCCTCAAGCGGACCTAAGTCCGAGTTCGGCAGCAAAGTGCTTTGCCTTCACGCTAGGCAGCGGCTTGGTCAAGGTATCGGCAATCATGTGCATAGGGCAATAAATGAGGTGGATAGAGCTTTTCGTGATGATGTACGGAATAAAATGATAGCGGATATCAATGTGTTTGGTCTGTGCATGGTACTGGTGCTCCTTCGTGAGTGCAATAGCGGACTGATTATCCGAGAAGAGGGTGGTCAGCGACACGTCGATGGGAGGAGTAGCAAAAGACCCGAAGACTTCAGAAATAAATGAACGGAGCCAAATTCCTTCTTTAGCGGTGTGTGTAGCGGCCACGTACTCGGCTTCTGTGGTGGAAAGAACGACAAGTTCTTGCTGCTTCCAAGACACCATGCCGCCATCAGTGATGAATGCAAATCCCGTGATGGCGCG
Organism: Mycena olivaceomarginata; assembly: GCA_029378375.1. Classification (NCBI taxonomy): domain Eukaryota; kingdom Fungi; phylum Basidiomycota; class Agaricomycetes; order Agaricales; family Mycenaceae; genus Mycena; species Mycena olivaceomarginata. Next base: position 110,417 of record JARKIC010001440.1, on the reverse strand, counting down.
TCGTTCTTCCTCTTGACTTCCATCCGCGTCCACCCAGCCCGTCACCTCACGCACAACTTCACCATAGGTGCTCCAAGTCTATTGTTCCGGCAAGATAGCGCATAACACGCTTGGCAGCATCCCAATGCAGTGTCCCAGGGTTAATGCCAAACTTCGATAGCTTGGTCACGGTGAAAGTAATGTCCGGACGTGTTGCAAGTGGAGCATACATCAACGAACCAACACCCTCCTTGTAGGGAACATTTCGGATCACAGCCAGGTCTCCAGCGGTACGAGGGGACTGTGTGGAGGAGAGATTGATGTTGGGATCCATGGGGATGGAAAGAGGCTTCGCGTCTTTGAGGTTGTAATGGCAAAGGATAGAGGTGATGTAGGACTTCTGGGAGAGGGATAAGGTGCGCTGTTCGCGATTTCTTTTCACTTCAATGCCTAACAGCCAATGGATTTCACCCAGATCAACAACTTCAACATGCTTGCTAATGCCGGCCTTAATCTCGTCAACCAACGCGAGATTCGAGGCTGCAATTGTGCAGTCATCAATGTGCACTGCAAGGATGATAATCCCATTGTCATTGCGCCGGTAGAAGACCGCTTGGTCTGTGCTGCACTGGGTGAGTTGGCAGGTCTCGCAAATCTCTGTGAAGTGCTGATACCAATGACATCCGCTCTGCTTCAGGCCGTAGATCGTTTTGATAAGGCGCAGGACTTTGCCACCAGAGCTGGGGGAAGGAAAACCGGTGAGCTGGCGCATGAAAATGTGCTTATTGTCGGTGAGCTTCCCATTCAAATATGCTCCCTTGACGTCAATCTGATGGATTTCAAGGTTGAGATGGGCGGCCAGAGTGAGGATGGTGCGAACGGATCCAAGGCAAGTGACGGGTGCGAATGTGTCAAGATAGTTGACACCTTCGACTTGCGAAAAACCTTGTACAACGAGGTGTGCTTTGTACCGCTGAATACGGCCAGCAGTGTCGCACTTCACCCGAAATACCCACTTATTGCCAACAACACTGGCGCCAAGAGGTGCATCAACAAGTTCCCAAGTCCCATTGCTCTCGAGCATCGCTAACTCTTCTTTTATAGCCTTCTCCCAATGCGGCCAATCGGGGAGTGGTGCACTTCCTCAAGGTTGCGCAGCTCGAGTCCCTTGGCTTCGCTGATGTCCACAACGAGCATGTATTCAAAACAATCGTCTGTGGCCTGTTCCTCAACAGCAGTGGCGCGCATGCCAGTAGGAAGACGGCCACATTTGCGCGCCAAATTATCGACATTCCCAGCGCCATGGCCCACGGGCAATATCTTGCACGCATCGACTCGGTGCACATTCACAAGTTGAACATCGAGGTTTGGGAGTAGGAGGCGAGTCGGGTGGCGGTGTTGCAGAGCTGGAAGGTGGATGGGAAGGGGGAAAGGGGACAACTTCGGGTGTACCAGGTGAGCTCATGGTCGTGTTGGAGGTATGCAATGCCATAATTAACAAGTTGCGATGCATCTTGGCCCAGGCTTCAAAGGATTTATAGGTGCCAAAGACCTCGGATTTCTTCCGCAGCAGGTAGAGGTGCGTATGCCGAGTGCAGTCATCTGTGAAACTGACGAAGAACCAATGGTGTCCAAGGGACTCAACATAGTCTCTCGCAGACAGACATTTCAATACGATCTGAACTCGTACCTCGTTGCATTGAAGTCTGTTATTAAGCGCAGGGGTCCGATCAGGGTAAAATCTTGTTACATAATCTGCACAGCCATGCCATCGCTTTTCGATGTTTTGTGCTCATAGAATCATCTTGGCCCAGGCTTCAAAGGATTTATAGGTGCCAAAGACCTCGGATTTCTTCCGCAGCAGGTAGAGGTGCGTATGCCGAGTGCAGTCATCTGTGAAACTGACGAAGAACCAATGGTGTCCAAGGGACTCAACATAGTCTCTCGCAGACAGACATTTCAATACGATTTGAACTCGTACCTCGTTGCATTGAAGTCTGTTATTAAGCGCAGGGGTCCGATCAGGGTAAAATCTTGTTACATAATCTGCACAGCCATGCCATCGCTTTTCGATGTTTTGTGCTCATAGAATCAATATTCTAACTGGATTTTTGTGTAGATACATCCATGGAAGTACTCTGAATGTTTCTATGTGGTCAAAAGTTTTTATACCGTGCAGAACAGAAGTGGTGGAAGTGAGCAAATATCCCACATGACTGCGCGCTCTGCGGAAGTATGAGCCTTAAACAGCGCTCTAAAAACCCAAATAAATTCCAGAAGGTTTTTGAACGGCAGCTGAGTCCTTTTGAGTGGTTTAAATGTGCAGAAAATGCTCATGGTTGACGCAGTTAGAGGTTCAAGTTGATGTGGCTGTGCAAATTATGTAACAAGCTCTTACCCCGATCGGACCCCGCCGCTTAACAACAGACTAGACTCAACACACGAAGGCCCCCACACATCTGAATCAATTTCCTCACCAAAGGTCTTTGCGTGTTCACCTTTGCGTTTCACAGCTTAATCACAATCCCAAATATGTGTTTTACTTCCACCAAAGGCCAGACACTTAATCACATTGTGCAAATGACACAAAGCTCTTAATAGAACCAGTCCAGGATCACAAGCACAGACTAACCCTTGTAAACACAAGCCCTAGATCCAAGTCTCTTAATTGAGATTGAAACTAGCACCTGTGCCACCTGGTTGTAGTAGCACAAGCCCTAGATCCAAGTCTCTTAATAGAGACCAAGACCTAGCACCTCAGCCACCCCAACTGTAGTAACACAAGCCCTAGATCCAAGTCTCTTAATTGAGACTGGGACCTAGCACCTGCACCACCCCAATTATAGCTGTGTTCATGCTAGAACTACCCTCTTTATATACTGTACATTTGTGCTTACACTACTCTAATTACTACAGCACCTGAGTAAGCTATAGATCTGCCAGTTGACCCCTTGTTTCCGATTGGTTGTCTGAGTCAACTGAACTTCCAAGCCAAATAGTCTTGTCCCGCACTTCAGACCATTGGATTTGGAAAGCACCGAGTCTCCCATTCCTGTAGATACCCAGACTCCCTGATCTGCCAAGTTGTTCCCAAGATATAATCTCTTCAATTCTTGATCAAGCCAAGAATCCAAATTGGGACAGTGACAGAGCTAAACTAGTTCACTGGTTAAAGTCCCTTGATTAACACCTTCAGATTCAAAGAGTGTTGGGTATCAGCTTTCTGTAGATACTCTAATCTTCCCAAACTGCCCAGTAGTTGTTGAGATATACACCGATGAAGCATAGAAATCAAGGGAATTTCAAACTCTTGTGGAAACTTGAGGATCAAAGACAAGTCCTGCAGAATCAGTTGCGGTTAACATCTTGGAAAGATAGCAAGTGGGTCATAATATTTTTCTACTCTCTCACAACCAGCCCGGACCACAGTCGGCACAGAGCATCGGACTGCCAGAGGTCGTGGAAGGGCAGATAAGTGTGTGATTTCCAGCCATATAAACACGTACAATCTTCCCTTAAAATTGGCTACAGCCCACTAGAATACCACACACAGTCCGCTGCATCGCAGTGTGCTCCTACTGCCCTACTGCGACTTCCAGGGAAGGTCCATCACCTTGTGAACTTCATGCAGCCACATCCTACTGCAGACTGTGGATCCTGTCATCCTGCTCGAGTTGGCGTACCTCCAATCTGTCTTGCTAGACTCCCCTTACTGCTCTTTACTGTAGAGGAGACTCGCACAAATTCATTTCTTCCACACTGCCATATCCCTTCTGTCTCCCTATTATGTCATAGTGAAGATATCTTGAATTCTCTACCTACGTGCTCCAGTTTGGTTGCGGTGGTATCGCACTGCCAGATGGTCTCTGTTCTCTTGGCAGTTGGATTCACCTGCCCTGTCTGTAATACATCTGGACTGGCTTGATGCAGTTGGATCCTATGGCGACTCGAAACGGGCTGTCAGATTTCTCTGTGGTAACCTAATATATTCTCGCAGTCACATCTACCCGCTGCTAATGCAAGCCTGACTGCAGTTAGATTCTCCCACTACCCGCAGATCTGGCAGTCAGATTTTCCTGTGCCACTGAAGATCTGTTCTTGCTGTGTTCTTGCGGTTATATCCTACTGCCCACTGCAATTTGTTACCCAGCAGTTAAATCCACCTGCATCTACTGAGTATGCAGTTGCTTCCGACTGCAAGTAGAGTTGGCGGTCAAATTCCCCCGTGGTGCTCAAAACTGGGCCTTGTAGTAAAATTCTACTACCTTTTCACCCAGCAGTCGAATCTGCCCGTGTCTACCAGGCTTGCAGTTGTTTCCTACAATAGTAAAGTTAGCAGTCAATTCCCCCTGCGCCACACTAAACCGGTTGTTGCAGCTGAATTGTACTGCCCACTATGATTTGTTACCATGCAGTCAAATCCGCCTGCACATGCAAAGCTCGCAGTCAATTTCTCATGCCACCCCAGCAGGTCCTTGTGGTCAGATTCTACCGCCTCCAGCTCTATTTCATGGAGCAGTCAGAACTGCCTGCAGGGTTGATACCAGTCTTTGTCCTTCACAACTTGAGGCTTAGCTTCCTTCCCCGTCTCCGTCAATACGCTGTGTTGTCCATGAGCTACCAAGAATCATTTTAGTTACTAGGCACCACTCTCTAGGCATTCATGTCTGTCCGCACAGTCTCGTATAGGTAATTGAACAGGCTTTCCAGAATGTACCCCTTGAACCTACATCCACGGTACATCTCATGTGGCAGGTAACTGAATGCCTGGTTAAATGCTAAACTACCAAAAGATTCAATGTTTGGGTTTCATACATGTGAGGGCAACGCCGTTGTCCAAGGAGTTGGAGAATAGTTTTATTGAATGTTCGTAATCTAATAGCAATATCTTCTTGAATTTAAAGTTATGGCTTGAGACTACGTACAAGCTTTGAGACCCAAGTAGTTAGATGCTTAACGAGTAGAAGACACATTTATATAGCCCACCAACACTGCACTTACTATGTAATGCCAGAATTCGAGTTCGTGCCTCGGCTGCAAACGACCTCCCAATTAATTCACTGGGGATGCCAGACTGCATACTATCGCCTCAGAACTTTGTGGGACATGGGCATTTGATGTCAGGCTCAAACAAATATTTTTTGGCTGAGAGATTCATGGGTCGAAAAGGTTGCGAAGTGAGAAAATAATCCAAGGTATAACTTGAAACATGATCAAACTATGCTTCAAAACAATGAGTTCGCGATAATATTGCCTGCATTAAATCATAGCTCAATAATTTCTCTCTCAAAAAATCTGGATTTTGGGGACAGAGTTTGTATATACCCTGCCCGTGTCCTCAAATATTTTCAGATATTTAGAGATATCTGCTGGGCGCAAAAGTTGAAGATACATGTTTCAGAAAACATGCCTGGAATGCTCTGAATAGGTTTCAATGTCATCGGGGGAGGGTCTTCCCAAGATGCGAAGTCATTTTGACGACGGGATGGTGAGTTATAACCTCAGAAAGTCAATTGATCGAGGATTTCCTGGTCCCAATTCAGCGCATCAGATGTTGGAATATGAAGCCGCAGTACATTACCAATAGTACTTGGGCGGAATATTCTAGCATATTCTTCGCTAGTCTTTGCTTACTGATAGCTTACTGATACCTTACTAATCACTTTCTGAGTAGTATAAAAGCCTTGTAATTAGTCTGTAGTCCTTCACTGGTTTGCAAAGGAATAAATCCTCTTGCAACTTCTCTACCCTTCTGAGCTTATTTCAACATCAGATATATATAATATATGAAGCATTATAATGAGTGGTATAGAAGACGACAGTAAGTAGCTACGTAAAAGATCTGGAGCCAAGGAGATACAATAAGGTGAGCATCCAAAAAATAGAACAAACATATTTAGCATGATTGGTTCTACGCTGCGGACAATTTTGTGGTGTATGGTAGCGACACAAACTGCTGGAGAACCCGACAGAGAGATGTTGCGGACCCTATGGATTTGTAATAAAGCAAATTGTTCAGACATAGGCAAAAAATACTTACCTCTATGCTAAATCGAATTTGGCAATCCGTGGAAGCTATCAATATCGTGCAGAAGTCATATGAGGCGCGTTTCATGCAGAATGGACGGAGGTCTTATCCGCAGGGCTCATGAGTGTGCAACAGGTGCTTGGATAAGGAAAATCGGCACAAGAATGTCAATAAACAGTCAACTGCTCATTTTGCAAGCGGCTGTTTAGCACGGAGTCAACGACAAACATCCAGGGGAGAATCAAGGAAAGCCCAGGGTGCTAGTAGGGAGGTTTGATTGTAGAGTCCAGTGCATGCATAGCAGGTCATTCAGATTTCAAGTTTCTTTCGCCGATAAGTGTTGTTAGGATGTGGCATCTAGCCGACAGCATGAGGAAAGTCTCTGGTGAGTTGAAATCCAGTACATATGTTCTGGGACAGAGAGAGGGAAGCATTGGAAGAGGTTGTCCTATAGAAAGCGGGTCACAGCGGCGGTAGAGACACAAATGATCCATGGAATAAGAAAACCACCAGCAAGATAAGATTTTTACATGTCTGAACCATGGGTTCGGTATTTCCCCCGTGCCATAGGTAACCTTCAGCATATGGCCAAAGCTCGGGATACTGGTTTGTGGTGCTCTTTTAGAGAGTACACTTCGCAGTCGGATCCATCCGCAAACGAACCAGAAGTTCATTGCAGTAGAGTTTGGCCGCACCCTAAACGGCAGCAAAATTCCACAGCAGACCGAGATCGCGGATGGATCTGCCTGCAACCAGGAACATCCCCAGCATGGTGAGATCATGTCGCAAGATCTAAGCACAAAGCTGGCGGTATGATCTGACAGTGAGAAAAAAGGATGCCAAGGAAGGCAGAGAGTTTGCAGAGGTTTGCAGTAGCCTCTCACTGCAGAAACCAATGGCCAAAAAAATCCTACAGCAGAAAGATGAGAGCCTGCAGAGGGATTTCCCAGTCAGAGAAAGCTGTGCAGTAGAATCCAATCGCAGCTCGCTCCGGAGCAGTGATATTTGACAGCACAGCAGAGAAAGCACAGAGACGACAGTTTGATCCCACTGCCTCATTGCCATCATCCAGACGGCTGCACCCAAACACAGTGTAGGACCGTACCCATTTGTACAGCCGGGTACTTATGTACATACGACTTATGGGTATGGGCAATTCTCACGCTTTTGGCAGACGATCAAATGATCACGCTGTTAGCTTGCGACAGCCAAAACAGTGCCAAAACTTTCCACAAGTTTCGGGATGGGCAACTATACCGGCAACCACCCTCGGACTTTCAACCAAAAAAATCAACATAAGATTATGAATGTTTTTGTCAGAAAAAAATAAATAAATTTGAGTAGGATGCCCCAGATACCATCTAGAGCTCAATGTTATCGGAACATATCTGTCAATATTTTCTGACAAAAACATTCAAAGTTGTCTGAAACACTATTTCCGTGCATAAATGGGACCAAAAGACATCGGCATTGGCCATCCCGAAACCTGGCCCGAAGCTCATCAATCGCGTCAACACAGACAAACAATGCGCTATCCCGCCTCTCTGTAGTGCCATGTACAACTCTGAAAAATACTAGACATGTCCCAATTATGTCCTTGAACCATTCCCTAGACATAAACACCTCAATGCAAGGAAAAGCATCCCTCAAAAATGCACCCCAACTCACCCCATCACCAGCCATCACCCGCTTTTTGCTTACAGTATTGTACTTTGGCCTTTTTAAATGCATATCTTGGATTATAACATTTATAGCTACAATTGCAAGTCATTTTGCCCCCCCAGAATACTCTCATCTGCTGGTGTTGAGGAAAGTGAACGGATTTCGGGTTTGATCTGCTTAGTCAGCTAACGATCAGCGAACCGGGGCTGCCCATACTATTTTAACCCCTGATGTGTCCACGCACCCCGAAGTGGAATTTTTGGGAATTCTTGCGGCAAATCTCAATAGAATCCTTAGAGAAAATAGCATATGGTGGGCATGGGCTATAGTAATCTCCTCCCGGAAATTCAGATTTATTACGCAAGGAATGAGGGCTCCAGAAAATCAGGATGCCCGAAAAAGCCGGTTTTTGATCAAAACCGATTCCATTTCCCCGATATTTCTTCGTCTAGACCATGGATTGCCCCAGAGAAAATTCTCCGGCATGCTACATGTGTTTAAAATTGCTTCAGAGACCCAGCTTGAGTGGAAGGGAAAAAGTGCATGCAGCATAAAGCAATGATGTCGATTCCACATCAGGGGTCAAAAGTGGCATCAAAACCGGCATCGTTGTACCAATAGCTCTCATTCCTCAAATAATCTGTAAACTCTGTAAGTCACATATCATGAGTCAATAAATGTCCCAGAGCAAGATCCAGCCAAAAAGATTAAAATTTGCGGGAGGTACGGCTTGCCATCAAAACCGCGGACACATCAGGGGTTAGAATAGTACCCACGACTTAGGCCTGGAAGGGACGCCGGTGAGCAACAATGCCAAATGAATGATTGCCGAGACGCGTTATTTTCGTTTGTTTCGTTGTGTTGTCGGCTGAGCGCTTTAAAGGACGACGATGGCGGACCCAACGTCTTTCTGTTACCCCCACCGTCTCTGCCCCTCGCCCCCAGTGCCCTCACACACCCTCAAGCTACCCGCACCCCAATAAACCATGTCTAGCAAAGTTAGCGGCAAATCAAAGTCGGGCAAGGCAGCAGGCAGCGGCGGCGATCCCGGCAAGTCCCAGTCGCGCTCCTCTAAGGCCGGCCTCCAGTTCCCCGTTGGTCGTATCCACCGTCTGCTGAAGAAGGGCAACTACGCGCAGCGCGTGGGCGCGGGTGCTCCTGGTCAGTCGATTCCCGCTCTTACTATGTGCTATGAGAGCTAATTCGATTGTGGCGCACGTACAGTGTACCTGGCGGCAGTCCTGGAGTACCTCGCGGCGGAGATCCTCGAGCTCGCGGGCAACGCCGCGCGGGATAACAAGAAGCACCGTATCGTGCCGCGCCACCTGCAGCTCGCCATCCGCAATGATGAGGAGCTGGGCAAGGTGTGTCTCTTCATTCATCTGTTCAACTCAGATACTCATGCCGCCACAGCTGCTCGGCTCGGTCGTCATCTCCCAGGGCGGTGTTGTCCCGCACATCGACCCCCTCGCTCCTACCTACTGCCACGAAGAGTGCGTTGACCCTCCAGCTTGTCTGGCATATTTTGCTGACTCGAACGTTTCTATTCGCAGAGGGCAAAGGCGCGGTCTCCCAAGAAGTGTTAGTCCCTCTCCTGTCTCTCTTTCCCCCTTCCTTTCTCCCTTCCCCCTTCCCCTTCGTTATCAGGTATTATAATCTAACCACACTTTTTGTTCAGGTAAACCACGCACACGACACCGGCCCCCTTCCCTTATATTATATGTGTGCCTCGTTTTGTACTGGCTGTATTAGTATGTACCGCACCGTCTATCTTATCTTGTGGTCTGGATTGTATATCGCGTGTCGTTGGAGGTCTGGATCGTATCTCGCGTGTCGTCGTGGTTTGGGGAGCTGGGGTGCCGTCGCCGACTAAGAGAGCTTCAGGAGCCTTTCCCCGACGTGTGAAGCTTGAATCTGACGGTGGGCGCTCAGGAGCGCAGCATGCAAATTACTCACTCGTCTCGAGCGGTAGGTATTTGTTTTGCCTTCGCACATCGCATTATACAGTCATACTCACCGTGCCCCAGGTGGACGGACACATCCGCGCGAACTTGAAAGGTGTTGCGCCGCTGGACGGGATCTGGCTACGTTTGCGGTATTCTCCCTCTTGGACGCACGAAGCTAGCGAGCTCCTAGTGGATGGCTTTGAGTCGACCTGACCTTACGATGCTGTCCATGCTCCCGGTGCTTGGGGCGGGAGTGCTCGCCTGCATCGGGTTGCTGGATTACTGGACCTTGACTTGATATCGACAATATCGTACTCTGCTCTGCTCTGCTCGTGTGGCGTCGAAAAATGCCAAGCTCAGTACTCCGTCGTCGCCGACGCTCGCGGTCGGCCCGCACGCCCTTCCCTCGAAGCGGGCGCGGCTCGTTCACGATTCAGACCTTCGGCGTCGTGTACCTGGGCTCCGCGAGATTGGGCTGCCGTTCGTACATCGTACATCCTGCTCGTTCCGCGCGCGGAAGCCGGCGGGGACGAATCGGAGCCGGCGAGAAGGAGGAGCAGAAGAAAGTGGGTGTTTGAGGACGCGGCCGAGAAGCAGAGGACGGGTGGGACGCGGCGAGGCAAAGGGAGCCGTCGGAGTCGGAGCAGGCCACCTGCACCAGGAGGTGCAAACATACAGCGACATGCTCACCCGCTGGATACGTCGGTGCCCATACGACCGGCGCCCGCTTCCCTCGCGGACAACCTCGCTAGAAACACTCTCGTTTCTCGCCCGCTCGCGGCCACCTCCCGGACCGTGTATGCCCCCGCTTCGGCACGACTGCCTGGCGCACTCGACGAGAGCACATCATCTATACAGCCGCTATCTATACCTCCGGAGAACGGCGTGCCGTGGTGGATGGGGGGGGGAGGGGATGGCATGGCGGGCGAGCTGCGTATCGCACGCTGCACACCCTTTCGTCCGTTGAGGAGCACCACGCCGGCGCACATGGTAGAGCAGGGGAGGATATGGCGGCGCAGTGACGTGCGCGCGATGGGATAACACAAGTCGCCGACGTATAGAGCACATACTGTGCCGCCCGACCTAAACGTGCTTCGTCCGAATTCTAACATTTCGACAAAAGATCAGTCCAAGAATTTGTGTGCTTACAGTACTCACCGGTTCGGCAGAGTTATCCTTGTGAGCCTGTGGAACCGCAGAAAGTGTCGGCACATGGCTAGTGAAATAAAGATGAAGGAGGCTGCCCGCTAGTTAGACAACCATAGATTCCGCGTCCCGTGGATCACAAAGAGCGGGGATTGTGAATCGCAGTGTTGTCAAGGTTAGACAAAAAGGTCAGAAACCAACAAAAAAAAGAAGGTTAAGTTCATTGAATACTATATACAATTCAGATGAAACGGTAAGGATTGTGAAACATGGAGATGGCTCAGGGACAACAGGACTATATGGGAAACCGGCCAAGTATGAATGGACTATCAAAAAGTCGTCCAAAGAGATGCGTAGAGGGAGTGGGGCGCGGCAATGAGCTAGCGGGCGTCGTTCCCGCTCGCATTCCCGCACGCACGCACGAGATTGAGGACCAGGAGACGGGGTGGGAAGGCTTGTGCGGGTTCCGACCAGCTGCGCGCATGATTCAGACCACGGCAGAATCATGCGCGTCCGAAAGACAGGTGGTGGGGCATGCGCGACCGGGCAGTGGCGGCAGATCCGTACGTCGGGCGCCTGTGGAAGTGCCCTCCCCGCTCATCCTTCTCCTCCGCCCTGATTGCACCAGTCCTCATGCACGCAGCGTAGCTCCCATTCGCGATTCCCACTCCGGCCGCGACATAACTGTCGTTCCTTGGTGGCGTTGGGGTCGTCCGCGACGCACCGACGCTCGCGTCTGCCTTCGTAGGACTGTCCTCATTGCTGTATCCCCCCTTCAGCGAGGGCCCGTGCGCCCTGGGGTTTGCTGTGTGGAGGAATGGGGGAGAGACGCATGCGCCGCTTACACCGAGTGAGGCTGATCGAGTTAGAGGTGGACGAGCGCGGGGAGGGCAGTGGGAGGGGTGTGACCCAGCGCGCACGCTCGCTCGAGTCGTCTGCAGCGGCTGTATACGATTGCGTGCAGGGTGTTGACGGTGCGCAAGGGTTCGTCCGGATCGCGTCGTGCGGCCGAGTACATCGTGCGACGTGCACCGGCGGGATCGCGGACATGCCCTGAGGCGGCGCGCGCGAGGGTTTGCTTTAGAGCGGCGCCGTCGGTGATGGGACGTGCGCGTGCGTCGAGACCGGCGGGAATGGGAGGGGTGAGGAGTCGGCGATGGTGCGGATCCAGCTGTGGAGTACATGGGTAGGTGTAGGATCAGGGTGTACGGCACGCAATGCGATGTGCGTACATGCTGCCGAGTGCGATGGACGACGGCGCGAACACACTGCTGGAGTATATGGCGATAACACCGTCAGCGATGCGACAGTGCGCGCCGCTGACGGCTTCGAGCTGGCTGGTGGGGATGCCGGAATGGGGCGACGTGTCGGTGACGAGCAAGCGTGGGCGATGCGCCGGGCGAAACATCGATGGGTGAGACGGCAATTCGCGCACGGCTGGGTACGGTCTCTGAGTGTTGTCTGGAAGCGGTGGAGGTGAGTTTAAGGGCAGGCTGCGATCTCCGTGGTACGTGGGCATCTCGGCGTCGGTGAGAATGCATGGAGAGAGCAGATCCGGGGAATCGCTGGGATTGCCAGTCGCCACGAGATTTGGGAGAAGCTTGAGCAAAGAAACAAGAGTGAGATGCAATAAGACGCACCGTTTCGACCACGGTGCGCGACGTCCAGGATGCCGTCGGTGAGGGCGATGGTGAGGTTGCATGACCGCGAAGACAAGGGCGGCCGGGCGGCCGGGGTTCGTCGCGGCCTTGTGCGATGGGGTGTGGCGAATGGACATCCATGGACATCGGTGTGCTGTGCGTACTGTGCCGAGACGGTCATACGGCGGGTCGACCAGCGTAGGCGACGCGTGCGCTCCGGAAGTACGATGTATAATGATGGAAGGGTCTGTGGAGGTGGAAAGGATAATTAGGATGAGAAATAAACGGGAAGGGGGGAGGGCGGATAGATATTTACTCACATGGACAGCAAGACCCGCGGCGTTTCGTCGCATACACCCTGTTGTATCGTACCCATTCCACAAGGCGCCATGGAAGCGTTGTTAAGTCGTGGTGGGGTCGGAATCGAGAACAGGGAGGATACCTAAGTTTTTTGGGAAAGGGAAAATGTGAGCAGGTGATTTTATTTTATTTTTTGGAGAAAAGACAGAAAATAACATAATGAACAGACCTGGAGTAGGGCAGAGGCCACCAGCGTTGAGGGTTCTGCTCCCGGGGTAGAGAGCTACTAGTAAGGGAGGGCATTTGCCATAAACTGGAAATTTCCGTTCCTCATTTGGCGGGCGGCGAGCCCAGAGAGGGGAGATGGGGTGGCGCCGAGCATGAGAGAGTAGGGAGGGTTGGTTCATGGCCCATGCGGCTGTGAGCGGTGACAGACACGGTAGCACGGGCGCGGCATCGGGGACAACGTGGTGAGCGGCGCGAGCGGAAAGCGTAGAGAGGGCGGCGGCATAGAGAGGGCGGCGGCATAGCGGGTGGCGGGCGGCGGCAGAGGGAAGCAGGGCGGGCGATGGCGTGCAGGTCAAGCTAAAAGTCGTAACGTTAACAAACGAGAGGGCGGCGCCATGCGCGCCCAAACAACCGCGGCGGTGGCGGCTAGAGGCGGGTGGGCGGGATGGTGTTGGAGCCGGCGCTCGTGTTTAACGGTGTGGGTCGAAGGATCGGTAGAGACTGGGCCGTTAGTCGCGGGAGAGCCAAAAGTGAGCTACAACGGAGGTAGCGCGTGTCGAAAGACGTGTAGCCAGTAGCGCGTAGCGGGCGGCGAGCGTGTGGCTAGTGTGCCACTGTGTGGTAGAGCTGGCGCGCAATATGGGTTGGGTGCGGGGGTGCCTCGGTAAAAGCCGAAATCTGCCGTGTGGCGAAGAAGGGCGCTAAACGCGAAGTGGGTGCAGACGTCGTCCCGTGCAAGTAACCTTTAGATCGCACTGACGGAAAGCAGACGGGCGATGATGGTGTGAATGGCTAGGGCGCACGTATCCCGAGCAGCGTAGAACGGCGAGGTGAGATGCAGCCGGCAGAAGCCACACGAGATGGGAGCGCCATTGGACTAGGGAGACACAAGTACTCAGTACGTACGCGCAATGATCGGCCGTTGATCGCCGATAACTTTCGGCCTCAGAAAAATATGTCATTCCTAGGGTCCGAAATGGCTGAAAACGGCCCAAATTTGTCGAGGATTGTCTCCAGAAGTTTGCCGTTTTCCGATCACCCTTAGTGGGTACTAGGTAGGTATCATTATACGGCCTTGAAATGGCGGAGTTGCCCTTAGGCTGCCCCCCTCGCCGATTCTATCGGCCGCGGCTAACAAGTCCAGCTGATATTACCAGCAGACGCCGATATCCACGCCGAACTGAGCCACTCCGCCGACGCCAAAGCGATGATTGGGCGGTGTATTTTTGTCAAGAGGACGGTGACATCTACATCCCGGAGTTACAACAGCCAATACGTCGGACAAATGAGTAACCGTCCAGGACCGTACCAAACGTTTGTGCACTGTTATGTGCCCGATGTGGACGCAAGATCAACTGGTCATTCTTCTCGTTTGCAGTACACCTTCGCCACCGTCGCTGATTGAGCTCTGATAACGATCATTGAAACAGCTTCCATCCCACGGTGAACTTCCAAGCACGCTGTCGAAGAGTCAATTTTGGAACTGCCTCGCCTCTTGCGCACTCCCGCCATCTACCTCGCTCGCATTTTCGCACTACTATGTCAACCCCTCAGACCTCCACAAACCCGGGACCAGTTAGCACACTCGCTGGAGCAGCACATACACTTGGTAGCGGCATCCTTGACACCCTCAGGCTGGCCAAGGAGGCAGCTACTGGCAGTTCAGTGCCTGGGCTTGAGGGCACCATTCGTACTGTCTTAGCACTGGCAGAAATGGTTCAGGTGTGTAAATTCATTCCATGAAAGGTAACAAGACTTACGGGGATTCAACCAGAGTATGAAATCAAACAAAAAGCTTTGGCAGAGCTGCAACCATATCTGGAGGATTTAAACAAGATTGATACATCTGACTGCAGCAAGGACTTGAAAGATCGTCTAGAAGCATTTCAAATGTATGCCTATGGACAGCCCTTGTCATGATAACTAATTCACTATTTTTCACCTTCCAGGAAGGTCACACCAATAATTGCAGATTGCAAATCATTGCAATTGAAAGGCAAGGTCACACATTTTTGGAAGAGCAAGGAATACAAGGAGAAGATTCAAGACCTGAGAGACAGGGTGGCTGGTCATATCCGGGACTTCACTGTGTGGATATTTCATTGCACTTCCACATCTTCTAACTTGTCTTCTAGTTTTACGGTTCAATGTCAGTTGAGATATTGGTTGGAAATTTGGTGGCTCAAGGTGAGTTGGGCTGTTCCTCGCACCATAAATATATGAACCTTGGCTAGTTACACAAATTGCGCCACAAGGTAAGCTAAAAGTTCAATACTGAATACACTAAAAATATTCATGTTCTTTCAGTTCAAGAAACAAACCAAAATGGTATGAGCTGATTTCTTAGTCTGGCATCCAATGCTTAGCAACATCTTTTCTATCAGTAAAGCAGGTCCAGAGAAACATGGATGAGGTCCAGAGAACCATAGATGATGCCAAATCAAAAGGTGTGCACTTGATCCTCTGTCTCATATTTCATTGGTTGATAGAGCCTTGGCATAGAAATTCTTGCAAAGATCAAATATGTTTCAGCTCGCTACAATGCTGAAAATACCCCAAATAGTTGCCTATCAGGTACACGGGAAGAAATAATCAACTACCTCGTCACTGGCTGCTCTGATGCATCTCAGCACATTATCATGCTTAGTGGCTTAGCAGGTTCAGGAAAGTCAACAATTGCTAAAACTGTTGCAGCCATTCTTGCAGAAAAAAAAATTCTGGCAGCCTCATTCTTCTTTTCTCGTGAATATAAAGAGCGTCGAGAAATTAGAGGTCTTCCAAAAACCCTGGCATATCAGCTTGCAGATTTTAGTGTTGACTTCAAGAATCTGGTGGTGAAATTCTTGGATGAAGATCATTCTGGAATTCTTGATGCAGCTCCAGAGGTGCAATTTGAGAAGCTGGTTGTTGATTTACTTCACCAGATCCCAGCCTGTGAAACTCCTTGGATTATTTGTCTTGATGCACTGGATGAATGTGGACAAGATCAGGGCCAGATGTTCCTCCAATGGCTTTCCGATAGCATACATAAATTACCTTGTCATGTCCGGTTCTTTCTGACTGGACGGCCAAATGTTCCATCATATCTGAAGCATGGCACCTTGGTCTCATCAATGCATCTTGTTGTTCTGGATGACATTGACAAGAAAGTAGTGCAAAGGGACATCCAGCTGTATGTGAAGACATCTCTGCTTGGAAGCCACTGGGCAGCACAGCAGCAGTGGACTGCTTGGGCTGGTGAAATTGAAAGGATCACAGATCTAGCAGATGGTCTTTTTGTGTTTGCTGCCACTTGTGTGCGTTACATTCAGGATAAAGCACCAAGATGGGGAGCTCAAGCAGCAATGGAGTCTCTTCTAACAGGTGTTAGGCACAAGAGTCTGGATGTACTTTACTATAACATTGTTCACCAGGCCATTCCCAACCCAGATGATGAAGACACTTATGAATCAAAATTCTATACAGATTCTAAGAAAGTTCTGGGTGCAATCTTGTCTGTTTTTGAGCCTATGGATATTCCAACTCTAGCCTCACTCCTCAAGCTGGAGGATCAGACAGTGAGGAGAGTTCTAGAACCTCTGAATTCTGTCATCAAGATTCCTGACGGTGCTACTGGAAAGATCAAGATCATTCACCTCTCATTTCGGGACTATATAGCATCAAGAATTCAGAAAGATCGATCAGATCTGTGTTATGAACCACAGATGCAGCACCAGGAAATTGCTGTCTTGATATTACAGAGCATGCAAAAAGAACTTCAGTTCAACATCTGTAACTTACCAACATCCTACTTGGCAAATGTGAACATACCAGATTTTAATGTACTGGTGAAACACATTTCAGGGCTGCTTAGTTATGGATGCCGATTCTGGGCAGAGCATGTTACAGCAATCCAATTCAATTCTGGGATTGAGCAAATGGTGGAGGAGCTACTGCATGAGAAGATTTTGTTCTGGCTTGAGGTCATGAGCATCTTAGGGGTAACAACAGGTGCCATTTCAGGTTTGGCAAAGTTTCAAGCATGGGCACAGGTTTATTATATTGTTATTCAAAGCTGCACAGAGACTGATGAATGCTTCAGGGGCAAAGGATAGTGGAATTTGTTGAAGATGCCAGAAAATTCACCACTGTTTTTTATCCTGCAATCTCATGCAGTGCTCCTCATATCTATCTGACTGCACTGGCACTGGCACCAGTGCAGTCAAAAATTAGACTAAGGTTTACTGGACAATTTCCTAATCTGCTCTCTGTGCAAAAAGGACAAAGAGTAAATTGGCCAGCAATATTATCAAGCCTTGTAGGGCACACTGGCCAGGTTATGTCAGTGGCCTTCTCCCCTAATGGCAAGCACATTGTCTCTGGCTCTAAAGACAAAACACTGCGCATCTGGGATGCAGAGAGTGGTGCTGCTGTTGGCAACCCTCTTGAGGGGCACACTGACTCGGTTTGGTCAGTGGCCTTCTCCCCTGATGGCAAGCACATTGTCTCTGGCTCTGAAGACAAAACACTGCGCATCTGGGATGCAGAGAGTGGTGCTACTGTCGGCAACCCTCTTGAGGGGCACACTGACCTGGTTTTGTCAGTGGCCTTCTCCCCTGATGGCAAGCACATTGTCTCTGGCTCTTCTGACAAAACACTGCACATCTGGGATGCAGAGAGTGGTGCTGCTGTTGGCAAGCCTCTTGAGGGGCACACTGACTGGGTTTTTTTAGTGGCCTTCTCCCCTGATGGAAACCACATTGTCTCTGGCTCTGAAGACAAAACATTGCGCATCTGGGATGCAGAGAGTGGTGCTGCTGTTGGCAAGCCTCTTGAGGGGCACACTGACTGGGTTTTGTCAGTGGCCTTCTCCCCTGATGGCAAGCACATTGTCTCTGGCTCTAAAGATGAAACACTGTGCATCTGGGATGCAGAGAGCGGTGCTGCTGTTGGCAACCCTCTTGAGGGGCACACTCACTGGGTTGGGTCAGTGGCCTTCTCCCCTGATGGCAAGCACATTGTCTCTGGCTCTTCTGACAAAACACTGTGCATCTGGGATGCAGAGAGTGGTGCTGCTGTTGGCAAGCCTCTTGAGGGGCACACTGACTGGGTTCGGTCAGTGGCCTTCTCCCCTGATGGAAAGCACATTGTCTCTGGCTCTGAAGACAAAACACTGTGCATCTGGGATGCAGAGAGCGGTGCTGCTGTTGGCAAGCCTCTTGAGGGGCACACTCACTGGGTTTTGTCAGTGGCCTTCTCCCCTGATGGCAAGCACATTGTCTCTGGCTCTTCTGACAAAACACTGTGCATTTGGGATGCAGAGAGTGGTGCTGCTGTTGGCAAGCCTCTTGAGGGGCACACTGACAGGGTTTGGTCAGTGGTCTTCTCCCCTGATGGAAAGCACATTGTCTCTGGCTCTAAAGACAAAACACTGCGCATCTGGGATGCAGAGAGTGGTGCTGCTGTTGGCCAGCCTCTTGAGGGGCACACTGACTCGGTTTGGTCAATGGCCTTCTCCCCTGATGGCAAGCACATTGTCTCTGGCTCTTCTGACAAAACACTGTGCATCTGGGATGCAGAGAGTGGTGCTGCTGTTGGCAAGCCTCTTGAGGGGCATACTGACTCGGTTCTGTCAGTGGCCTTCTCCCCCGATGGCAAGCACATTGTCTCTGGCTCTTCTGACAAAACACTGCGCATCTGGGATGCCGAGAGTGGTGCTGCTGTTGGCAAGCCTCTTGAGGGGCACACTGACACGGTTCAGTCAGTGGCCTTCTCCCCTGATGGCAAGCACATTGTCTCTGGCTCTTCTGACAAAACACTGCGCATCTGGGATACAGAGAGTGGTGCTGCTGTTGGCAAGCCTCTTGAGGGGCACACTGACACAGTTCCGTCA
The DNA here is from genome assembly GCA_029378375.1 of Mycena olivaceomarginata. Taxonomy (NCBI): domain Eukaryota; kingdom Fungi; phylum Basidiomycota; class Agaricomycetes; order Agaricales; family Mycenaceae; genus Mycena; species Mycena olivaceomarginata. The sequence goes on along the minus strand of JARKIC010001440.1, from coordinate 91,616 downwards.
GTGGCCTTCTCCCCTGATGGCAAGCACATTGTCTCTGGCTCTTCTGACAAAACACTGCGCATCTGGGATACAGAGAGTGGTGCTACTGTTGGCAAGCCTCTTGAGGGGCACACTGACTGGGTTTTGTCAGTGGCCTTCTCCCCTGATGGCAAGCATATTGTCTCTGGGTCTGAAGACAAAACACTGTGCATCTGGAATGCACAAAGTATCACAGTCTTCAATAACAACTCTGACCAGGTATGTATCTCAATCCCACCTTTTGTTACCTTCTCTGATGCAATTTCAGAGTAATTTTCACGGTACATCACTGTTTTGGACCCTCAATGAAGCTGGTTGGGTATTATATAACTCAAAACTGCTCTTTTGGCTCCCTATCCATCACAGAAATGGTTTCTGGAGGCCTCTGAACACTCTAGTTATTGGTCGAGAACAAACACTTCTCTCATACCAAAATTTTAAGCATGGTACAGAATGGGCAAAGTGCTATTCCCCATCTAATAATTCTTGGTCTAAGAAATGATGTTTGGTCTTCTACAACATCATCTCATTCCTGTAACTACAGCCCAACTGTTATATCTCTTATTATTAAAGAGATCCCTTGTATCATATTGTTCATGTTTGCCCTGTTCCAACAAGACACAGTTCATCCTCAATTCTCATGTTGTGGATTTTTGAGTGTAACATCAGTGATAATGGCTGTTACATGTGTGTCCAACTGCCCAATCCCTCACACATCTGCATCTGTCTCTGATTGTAAGGTAGAACCAATATAAAACGAAATAAAAATCAAGCAACAAGGGCACATTATGACTGCGCATGTTCAGATCAGATTCTGACACCCGATTCCGTCTTTCCATCACAGCTCTGTCCCTCTGTCAACTTTCTGTCTTCGTATCCTCGGATCCTGTTATGTCCCAGTCTGGAGGAGGACATAATCCGAGGATGGAATGGAAAATGATCTGGACCTGGGCACAGGGTGGAGGAATCAATGTGAAAGAATGCGGTGGTTTGGTGGAACATGACATGGGACAAGAGGTGATAAGGTGCATGACACCACTACCCGGTTCGTATGACTGCGGGAAGGTATGGCAAGTGGAACGAAAGCCGGAGGCCAGAGTCCGAAGCCCAGAACATCGGAGATCAGAGATCAGAGGATGTAGGCTGGAGGATTCAACTGGGGAGAGCCAGAGGATGGGTCGAACCGGAAAGAAGCCGGACAATTGAACCATAAGGAGGTTGGACGGTCAAACCAAAAGAAGGGAGGCTGGACAGTTGAACCAGAAGGTAAGAGGCTGGACGGTCGAACCAGAAGGAGGCTGGACAGTCGAACCAGAAAGTCAGAGGCGGGAGAACCTAGGACCAAACGAAGGTGAGAATAATGAAGTGGAATAGAATTCCGAGAACTCCAGGCAGAGGTCTGGGCCGGAACTGGAGGGGAAGGCCATGGACAAGAGGATGACCAGCGGATGATGACTGGAGGTGAGGCAACAACAAATAAGAGGAAGAAGTCGAAGCCGGAGGAAGAAAGCCAGAGGGAATTGGCCGGAGAAGGAATCAAGTCATGGAGGTGACTTGCGCACAACGTCTGCCCACTAAATGTTCGAAGTTTGAAGCTAAGGTACTTGGACAATATACTCTAGCTTATATAGGAGGAAGTTTATTGTATGTATGAATCCGGAGAGAAGTCCGAGGGAAGTAAGATATAACGATAAGTCCGGACACACATGATGAGGAAATGATGACATCACTGATCGGATCAGATGGGAGCATGTGAGTGCGTAGTGGAAGACAATAACTACGAATCGGATGGGAGTGCTTAGAAAGCAGAAGAACCATAAGGACGATAGGAATGCACTCATGAATAATCCAAGGAAGCTCCGGAAGGAGTCTGATAAGTCCGAGGGGCTGGACTGAAGGTAGGACAGAGGGATCCGGAGGTCTTAGACCCAAAGTAGGAACAAGGTCCTGGAGGTATGGCCATGTGCTGAGGCGTACTGGAGGGAATGGAGGGAAGGCAGCAGCAAAGGATGCAACCATGAATGAAATGAGGAACGACCCGGCAAAGTATTGCCGAAGCCATGGGAAAGGAAATGAAGCATCCAGAAGTGGAGCCAAAGCAGAGTTTCCGGAGTAGGAAGGAGATCCCGGAGGTACAGCGATGTGATGAGGCGTACCAGAGGGAATCACAGAATGCAACTGGAAAAGATGCATCCATGAATGAACAAAGGAACGACCCAGGCGAAGGATTGCTGGAGCTGTGGGAAAGGAGCCAAGGCATCCAAATGGGTGGAGCCAAGGAGGGTGGAATTCCGAAGTGGAGGTGGACGGAAGTCCCGGAGTTCTGGAGTGAACCGGAGCAGAGGGAATGAATCCGGAATAGAAAGGGAAAGGGGAAACACTCAGTAATCCTTCATTGCGTAAAAACCCTTGTGGCCCGGAAGACGGATTGTCAAAGTATCATCAACGACGATGCAGTCTAGACCTGGAGCCCGAATCTGGAAGGGACTCAGATCGAGGATTGAGTGGACCGGAGGCGGAACCAGAGGGCAGCCTCGAAGGAGTAGTAGGAAAGGGCTGAGGTTGGGAATGGAAATGAAGTGCCTAATAGGGTTGTAGGCGGGCGAGTCGGCACGGATATAACAGATCCAAATTCCTATGTCCTTCCAAACGTGAGCTGCACTTCTGCTCGTATCCGTCCAACTTGCTGATGTGTCTGGCTTGCCATTGATTGATGTGCTCAGAACCTATATAAGAAACACACAAATAACCCTACTTGACTCGTGATCAGCACAGAAACAGTCCAGAGACTGTTCCAACAATCGACAAACAAATCAAACGGCAATATCTGCACATTTCCAGAGATCCTGACGAGTTACAGCCCCTAGTACAGGGCCTTGTAAAGGTTGTAGGGAGAGGTGTTGTATCTCAAAGAGACGAAGAGCAAGCTGCGTATAATGTGTTTCTAGACACGGTGGAAACATAGTTTCCAAACAAGGTAGATTTATAGCTTCGCAGTGTGTGTATGTGTGTCCAAGCGACAGAAAAACAAGTTTAAAGTAGTCCCGTAGACTCAAGTAAGGCCCCTAGTTTATAGGCCAAGAGTGTTCATAGAGCTTTCCCTAAAAGGTACTTTCTGAGCAGTGCACAGCAGTCATGTTTCAAAAGTTTTCCCTAGACGGTACTTTCCAAAACCCGCTCCACAAACAACAACAATAACATTCCTTTCAACAGAGTCCCAGTTCCCACAGATCTACAGAGTTCTGAACAGTTTCCAGGCAGAGCCCAAGTGTGTTTCCAGAACAATATATGATTCAGAAACAATTAAGATTGCAACTAATAATGCTACTCTATGAGAGTGCGTTCGCCGAGGATCCCAGATCAACCCAATGCACAAGCATATAGCCTACTAGTTTGGAGGATGATGCTGTGTCCATCGTAGAAACACCTCCGGATACTTATACAACCGCCAAGACACAATTACAAAGCCCAAAACACAATCCCAATGAGTCAAATGTCCATTTATCCACCTCTTTAACCGTGTTTCCGTCGGTTGTCCTTCCGAGCGTCGCCTCCCATTGGTTCCCAACTGTAAGCATGCCATGTTCCCTTGCCAATTACGAGGCAGGAACCCATCAGCAGCACCCCTGTATTATTCAGAGGGTGTGTCAATCATCGATAGATCGGCACTGCACTCGTTTGACCTGTTTCTGCTTCAACTCATCTTTCCCCTGTTACAAGTGCGGAACTTGATAATACTCCTTTGTAGGTCTCGGGAGATACCTGTTTCTGTGGTGTTTCTCAGAAAGGGTTCTTGGGAAAGAACTTTAGAACACCTTTAGAGTTGTGATCCGGATCCTCGGAATAGCCAACCACCTGTTTTGGTGTATCCGCATTCGATGGAAACCGGTAACTCTAGCAACCGAAGCACTTGTGACCCAACGTGTCCCCTTAGCGTCTCAACACAACACAATACATTGCCTAACTCCCATTCCTTTGACCTGTTTCCGTTGTTTAAGTTGATGTTGGAAACAAGTCAAATGAAGTTCCTTGACTTGTTAACTGGCTGCACGTTCCCTTATGGTTTTCAAGGTGAGACTTGCCAATGGACATCCTAATTCCTTAGAACATCCACCCGTTTCTCTGTGGTTTGCCCAACAGCTACCAGGAACCAGTACTGTTGCATAGAAATAACAGTTTCAGTGATGAGCACAATCAGAAACACGGAAAATTATGTGTATCTAACTATGGCCCAATTACTGGCTTATCATCTCCCCCATCTTAAAATCTTGACTGCCCTCGGTCAAGCGGTTGCAGACTTTGGCAATAACACTCTCCTGTTTCTGTTGCGACACCATACTCTCATGGCCTGTCACTTATGTCCAAGTGCTGAGGTACTGCCGGCATCCAAAATAGAATACCGGATCTGCATGATGTGATCATGCTTTGGTTCTCAAGACACCGATCAACGATGCCCACATAGTAGTAGGTCCATTGTTCATTCCCACTATCACATCCCCGAACGACTACTAAGTCGTTTCCATGCTGCCTGTTTCCCCAAAAGCTCTGTTTCCAACTTGTGTTGGACTCAGACTTGTCATCTCCGTGGTCCCTGGCGCTCCAATTCAAATTAGAAGCGCAGAAGCCAGGGTCTTGGATATCTCTTTTTCCAAAACACCTGTTTCCAGGCTCTCACACACAGCCCACAGCCAGGTCCCCGCAGCAGCACCTGACTTATGAAGATTTTCACCAGTCCCTGCTTCCCACGCTTCTCTCTCTTGACCACCATGTCTGACAACAACTCCAATGCTCTTGCCTCTGACTCCGACCTCGACCAGGCCCTCAGCGACATGGAGTCCACTCATTCCCCAACTGAATTTGCTCTGGTGCCGTGCTACAGCTTCTCCTATCCCTCCTTCAGGGCCAACAGTGAGGCTCCCAACTTCGCCCCGCACTCATTCTGGAACACCATGTCTTCTAAATGTGCTCGACCTCTTGCCAAGCTGTTGTGCATCTATCTGAGCACAGAGCACAATTACGAGGAGGCAGTGGTTGCAGTGCTCAAGGACGGAATCCACACTTTTGTACGCCATCTCCCTTTCTGCTTTATATTCCTTGCACTCACAGTCACCCAGTGCTTCACTGTTATGACCCTCGACCCCAAAAAACCCGTTCCCCATTGTGATAAGGACTGTGGTGTCGGTATCGAAAAGTATGTGATTTGAATCTGACTACATTCGTCCTCTAGAGGGGAAAGTACAGTCAAATGATAGAGCGGAAGGTTGGTGCACGAATCGGCCTTGTGTGAGCAGTGTGTGTGTGTGTGTGTGTGAACAGTGATTCGTGGAGACCGTTTGTCTCCTAGGTGTTGATGAGTGTGGCGGACCTGTTGTTAGTAAAACGATAGAGGAGGTGTGAATTACTAGACCTGGTTCCCCGTACAAGTGTACTGGAACCCTAAATGTGTTGCCCTGTCTGCTTTCCTTGGCACGCTCTTCCCCTTAGAACCAGCACTGGAGATATGATGAGTGTCACACAGATGATGACACTGACGTCGTTCGGTCGACAGCAACGGCAAGACAATCGGTCTTGTGGGCTACGGACAGTGATTTGAATGTGATGGCGTCTCTCCAGGCCAGTTTTCTACAGAGCGATGCTCGCGAGAATGGTGATCCTAATCGAGGAAGCCTGGAAATGTGACACTGGGTCCAGTGAGGAGGGACCCTGCTGATGGAGGTGTGGGAGGTGAGACGCCGATGAACGAGCAAATGTAAGAAGTGTGGCCGGTCTCCGGCTGTGGGGCAAGGAGAAGGGTGCATGAGAGGTACGAGGTTGGGGAAGGCCGGAAGTATCCCTGTAGATTAAGTGAGAGCAGTACAGTAAGTGGGGGAAACACCCCGGAAGCTACTTCTGCAGGCCAGAAGGTACTGACTACTCCTACTAAATGCACTCCCTTTTATACCTCCTCGACGACTTCCCACGTTTCCAGAGGTGCCATGTGGTCGCAGGTGTTTCCAGGGGGCAGGGGACGTCATGAGGTGTTTCAGGGTGCATATACAGCAGGAGACTCGGTGCCTCTGCTGAGGAGACCAATTGTCTTTGGGTATGTGCGAGGCACAGCGAGGCCAGACGACCTCGGAATATGTCTGAAGCTTCAGGCACGGCCTAGTGGTCGCATTGGTAGGTGCTGGAGCATTCAGGAAGGAGGAGAGATGGACAGTCTCCCTCAGCTAGTCGATGCGTCGTGTGAAGTGGGGGACGGGCAGTGTCGGGATATCCTCTGCCTCGTCCGATGGGTCGGTATCAGGCAGAGGGTAGGTCTGTCTGGTGCGAGAGATCGTCTGGAAACGGAAAGTAGGGGAGGCCATCCACACATCGCGCCACGGGCGGGATCAGTCGTATCCTGTTACTGGATGATGTGTGCAATTCATGTGGTATGGGGAGTGCTGGTCTCATTCGTTGGAGACGCGTATACGGAAGGTCGCTCGGAGTCCCAGATCATGGGAACGGGTCTTTGATGATGGTGCAGGAGTGAGCTTGAATGGCGGGAGAGACGATGCGGATGGTGGGGAGAGTGTTGGTCTCGCTCGGAAGCTGCTTCCGGTAACATAGAATCCCGTTTAGGAAGATCTGTCGCGTACGTCCGAGCTCGTCCCGTCAGTTGTGCAGATGATTCACAGGGGCCATGAGGCGACAAGCAGTGCATAGCATGCTCAGAGACCTCACAACGTGTGGTTGGGAGGAGGGTTGCTAGACGACGTTGAGCGATTCTCGACTGCCATTTGCAACTTCTGCATCTCCCTATGTTGGTCCACCATAAATTTATCCATGTGGCCCATTAACACTTCTTCTAGACTGCTCATGATGTCTTTCGTAAGAGCTTCCTTCAGATTTGTGTCATCCTTTGCATGGCTCAACTCAAGTTTGCCTACTTTATCTGCTAGCTGTTTTAACAGATCTTTGGGTTCCCCCTCTGATCCTTGCATCATAACAGCGGCTCTCTTCTTGTCCTCGGGATAAGGTTCTAGCTCATAATATGACCCAGACTCTTCCTCACACAAGACAGTCGCAATTTCGATTACATCCATCCAGACATATTTGTTGTCATTGCTCTGAACTCGTGCCATGAGCTGTCTGGCTCATCTGCTAGCAGGGCCTTCCACTCTCGCTTGATCTTATGGTCACAGTAGTGTATTGCTATCTCAATCTTCTCTGCCTCAGTGCTCGCACCCGTTTTCGTGATCACATCCTCGACGGTGTCTAGATACCCTGGTAGAGTATCTGCTTCCCCCCTCGAACTTAAGGGTGTTCTTCCCCCAAGTCGGCGGCAGCTTAGTACGGTTCATTCTGGTTGGATTACTTTGCGAAGTGGCAACTGAGTTATTTGCACTGCTAGGTGCGGGGTTTTGTAAAACAGTGGAAGCTGTTTCAACATTTGTCTGCACCATTGTTACGGGCACAGGGTTTGGGTTCTGACTAGCTAGTGAGTTCGAAGCACTGGTGTCTGTCTGTTCCAGGTTTCCTTCTGGAGATGTTAAGGGTGAGGATAATGCACTCATGAAAGGCAACAATTCTCCACTTCCTTGGGTTTGGTGCTTGTTTGTTGACTGAGCTCCGGGGACAGATACTGCTAGCGTCGGTGTGCTTTTACTAGAGTTTCTGGTGGTATGTTTACGACTCAATTGTGACTCGGGCCAATCAACTGGTTTGGGTATAAGCCCTCTAGCAGCCTTTTCTGCCGTTGTTACAGTTGGGTTGTGCTTCCAGAGATGGTACTACTCTAGAAGACCTTGTTGACTGGTGTGTTTACAACCGTTCAGTTTTTTAAAAGAGTCTAATGGCTTTTAGGTCCGTAGAAACTTTAAGGTTGCAGGAGAACATGCTCGACTGCTACCTAGTCCAAAGCACTTTATTTAAGCAACTTTCTGCAATCTAGCAATTCCAAACTAGTGTTTGAAATCCAAACTGGACCCTCGCAGTGGGCTCCAGATGCAATGGTGCACTTGATATATGACTAGAAATAGATTAGATTTGAGATTGTACAAAACAACCACAAAACCACCACTACAACAATCTATTCCTCCAACGATGTAAGTGCTTCTCTTTATGAGTTCGGGTCCAGGCTGTGGTATGCGACCAACGGGTTTGGAACAAACACAATTCAACTGCTAGACTTCAACAAAGCCGTTCAACAACACGCTAGCACTACGCAGCTGCCAACAACAATACTGCTAGCACCTGGGATGGTCTGGGGTTTATGGGTTGGATACAAGGTGGCTGGATCGCTAGATCGAGGGCACCAGGGCAGAGTATGTAGGTTTGTGAAAATCCTTGCAATGGGGTACCCAAAGACTATTGAGGCCAACAACAAGGGACTTCAATCCTCAAGCGACAAGGCAGTCCTTAAGCTGCTGACCTATTCCTTAACCAAGAACAGGAATTTTTCCACTTTGTATCGGCAATAGACACTATAAGTGTCCAGCTAGCGGCCCAACACACTACAACAGTGCTTCCATCAATATCGGGGTGAAGGCAAAGTAACTGACAAGTTACAGTCGGTCTAGAGGTGGGGGCACCTAGTCTGTCTTCTTCTTAGTGGGCTCGAGTCAACACACAACTACCTAGCAGGCGATCCAACACACTACAACAATATCAGGGTGAAGGCAAAGCTGCTAGCACAACTGCTAGCTGGTTCTCGAAGAGAACACCCTTGGTTTTATACATGAAGACTCCTTGAGTCAACAACTAGAACCTCAACTTAAGATCTAGATGTGTCCAGAGTCAACAGGATTGATTCCAATAAAGCTACTACTTGTGAAGTGTGTTACAATCTCCACTAGCAACCTGAGACCACCTGCACCAACTTCATACAAAGTCGGGGTGTAATAATCTGAGGTTCTAGCCTCCTCTGTGCTCCCTTTATACTACTGAGGTCCATGGTACATGTGATAAACAGAATGAATAATGTAAATGAGTGAAAACGATGTGATGGATACAACACCCAATGAAACGACTGCCGTTTGGTTTTATGATGGGTCTATGCCAAGCAGAACAGCCACACTGATCTGCTAGCATCCATTTATGGGTATCATGAGTGATTCCTCAGCCTGCTGTCTGCTGCTGGAACCTCTATCCTGGCGAAACAGAGTTGAATCTGCCGCCTGGAGTCATCTACTGTATCATTTCAACCAAATGTTCACGGGGTGTCACTTGTCACCATAAATGTTCACTGGACTCAGTGTTCATTTCTCAGCAATCACGAGAAAATTGCCATTAATGGAAGTCCGGCATTTGCTGGACTCAAAATTTTTGGATTTTTTACTCATTTTGAGTCCTAAAATCGCGATGTCACCGTCACCAGGGTCGGGTTTGTTCAGTTCATGACCCCCTGTCACCCGTCACCTGAACATTTGGTCGAAATGATACAGTATCACAGGTCAGAGCACCGGCTAGCAGTCCATTTATCCGTTACTGCATTTGTGGTGACCCACGCATCCGCACCAATAGCCTGCCAGCTATTCCTCTACTGTCTACTTGTCTCTGTTTGTGACTTGCGACCGCATCGTGACAATCACGTGCTCGCATCTGTGTTTCAGGTCTCGGGTTGATCACTAGTTGGGTACTGCATACTAACACCCTTGTTAGAAGGCTGCTATGCTAGCACATAGTTTATTACCCTTCAGATTCCAGATTTGCTGCTCACACTGTCTGCTAGTGCTCTCACAGTATCACTCTCCTGTGTCTCGCTTCCTAGGTGCTAGCACCTTGACTGTTTAGGCTTATGGTTATTTCCCTGTAGTTTGTGCCTCCAGACTGTACTAGTGCATCACACTAGTCGTATCTGATGCTACAACTGGCAGCTTGGGCTCACTTCAGTTCTCCTTTATATCACTTAGCTAAAGTCCTGCGTGCTAGTAATAACACATCAGAAGTGCTAGCGCTTTCCCATTGTATAAATACTGGTCCTAGGAAATCGCAAAATAGCACTAGATGCCACACGCTCTTGTTATGGTGTTTCAGTGTAATGGATGCAACCACTGTTCTTGGAAGTAAGTGCGTGCAGCTAGATTTGGCTGTAGGCTGTGCATCTGACTTATATATTTGGGTGTAAGGTAGAGATGCTGTAAATAGACACATCTGTATATTAGTTGGCACAATATATTTATTTTGCAGCAAGGGTGAGTGCAGGGGAGTGTAAGTAAGACAAGTCAATATATGGTACACCCACCTATAGGAAGCAAAAATGGATGTAAATGGGCAGGAAAAAGAGTGGATGGATGGTGAGGAGTAACCCATGGGCTGTAGTGACATGCAAAAAGGTGGATTGCAGTGATGAAGCAAGCTGCATGAGCACAGGACCAGGCATGCTGTCCACGTGAAAAGCCTGGTGGCTGGGGCAAGCACCCAGCCTGAAAAATGGCTGTAGCAGGGTGAAAGAAAAACCCAGAACAAGCTGCACAAGCACAGCTGCAGGCACCCAAAAGGGTGGGGAATGGGGCAGCCCCCCTGCGAAATGGGCCCAGCATGGGGTGCAAAATCCCTAAAACAGGCTGTGCAAGTGCAGCACCAGGCATCCTACATGACCCTTGGGCAGGCCACTGGATAGGGGCTAGATGGGAGCCGCCCAGGGCTCGTGAAAAGGGCCCTGTAGGGGCATAAAAAGCCCCAAAACAGGCTGGACAAGCACAGCACCAGGCAACCCCATGTGCCCCTGGGCAGGCCAATGGACAAGGGCTGGATGGGAGTAGCCCAGGGCCTGTGAAAAGGGCCCTGTGAAACATAAAAAGCCCAAAAGCAGGCTGCACAAGCATAGCATTGGATGTATCTGTGGTGGTCACGTCACAACACCATGGACACATCCATATATGGTAAGGTGGTCGCAACTAACTCATCTCATGTGGTTGCAACCAAACCCTTGGTTTGAAACCATGGGTCTGACCCCTACAAGAGCCCGCATCGGCATGGTTAGGATGACCCTACTGAGGTCTGATTTGACATAGCCTGAAGTGGATTTGAAACAGTCATTGCCAGCAATGTCTAGACAATGTCCAGATACACTTCACCTTCCACAATTTTCAAAGTCAGTCTGCTAGAAAATGGCACAGAATGATGCTGGTGTGGTCTAACAATATGGCCAAGGCATGTAAGATTCCATGATACCTCAGGTAGAGTTGGGGTCAAGCTGGAAAGGGCTAGCCAAGATCAATTCCTATGCAATTCTTTGGAGATGCCCATGTCCCAGCTGATTTGATGTTCTGCTCTCTCCATTAGCTGTTTCAGACTCTGCTATCTGTCAATCAGTCTCTTGGCCCAAGGATCTTCTGCTATTTATTTATCTTGAACCATCTTCAAGCCATGGAAATAATTGATAGCAAGGAGCATGAAACTTTAAAGCTCACACTTTATGGAGGGGGGTGCAAGGCCAATGTGCTAAGGACTGCGGTGTCACTATCAAAAGGTAATATGATTTAAATGTGACTTTATTTGTCCTCTAGAGAGGAAAAGTATAGTCAAATGATAGAAAGGAAGGTTAGTGCACAAATCTGCTTTTATAGGGGTGATATGGATGAACAATAATTCATGGAGATCATTTGGCTCCTGGGTATGAGAAAGTGTGGCAGACCTGCTGTCAGTCAACAAAGGCAGAGAGTGTGAATATACTAAACCTAGTTCCCTGTACTATGTACCAGAACTCTTAATATGATGCCTTGCCTACTTTCCCTTAGAACCAGCACTGAGTGTGTGAGTGCTGTCACACAGAAAATGTCAAAAATGGTATATTTCACATTGAACCAACCATTTTGGCATTAAATCTGGAAAGAAACTTGAAGAACACACATTTGCTGCATTCAGGTGTATCATTGAACAGAACCTGACACTTGTCTTGACTTTCATAAATCAGGAATAACCCTCAAGGATTCACAAAACTGTCAGCTGCACCTTTTTTTTTCCCAGTGCATCTTTTCTTTTTTTGTTAGGTGTGATTTTCCCCATGTGGTTCCAATTGTAAACCTGACCCCAGTTTATGGACCAATCAGGTGATTACATACACTAGTTGTCTCTTGTCATTTACTACCTTGTCTGTTGTACTGCGCACTCCCTGCTGCTCATCATCGAATCATACCTTGGTTTTGTTGACACAGGTGTGATTCTCATTTAGTGTTGCTTGTCTGGCCGACAGCATTACACTTTTCTTCAACTACCACTACAGATCTCACATTGCTCACTCACTCAATCTGGTGGACAATGTTCCTCTTGTGAATACATGCACTACCATCGCTTCTGGAGGTGGTACCCTTCACCCTCCACTCACGATATGCACATGTGGGGATTTTCAGGAGGTTGATGTCTCAGCTGTGCTCCTATAAGAGACACGACCCATGCAACACCTCTTGTTCCCCCCCCCCGCCATCTCATCTCACCTTGTTATATCCCGTCCCAACCTTGGTCCAACTCCGGACTTCGTTCCTCTCAACTCTGCCAACTCCAGACTTCCGGTCCCTTGGAGTTATGCTCCAGACCTCGCAGGACTTCAACTCCGTTCTCCGGATCCACATGGGTTTTTACGCAATGAAGGATTACTGAGTGTTTTCCCTTTTATCTATTTAACCGTCTAAACGGGAACCTGTGACTATGCTTTCCTTTTGTCTTTATGCTTCCATCACCATGCTTCGACATATGGCTTCTTACTTATTGTTTAACTTACTTCTTTCTCCTTCCGTAATAACAATTAGAATACTTCTATAAAACATTGTAGATACTCTCCTGTACTTCAGTGTGATTATTAATGTTCTCTCTGAGCCTTAGCGCTTCTCCTGTGCTTTACTTCCACCTCCTCACACCTCTGCCTATTCTGGTAACTCCGGACTTGACTCCAGACTCACCTTCCGCTCGGACTTGACCTTCAACAAAGGTCTACTTGTCCCGCATCTCCGACCAGGATCTCCTGTGCTTACTCGCATATCTCCACCTCCAGTTCCGGACCTCCGGTATCTCCGGAGTTTGCTCAAGTACTAACTCTACAAATCAAGAACCTATCAGTCACCCTCTATTGTCATCTCCTCTGTCCTACAAACCAGCATGGCAGTTAACACTCACCCTGTGCCTCAGTGGTGTTGTGTCTTTGATATCCATGATTTCGGATCTAGTATCCCAGGCACCCAGTTAACATCCTTCCTACATTAAATATCTGTTCCTTTGTATAGTTCTGTCCTTCCAGTAACTCCGTCCCCCTCTGGTGTTGGACAACCTTCCTCCGGAATCTCTCCCATACCTCTTCTCCTCTTTCCTCCCCTCGATCCGGATATAACCCACCTTCCTGAGTCCCACTCCTTCCCTGTATTGAAGGGTTTGCATAGAAGAAAGGTCATGGTCAGAAGCGAGCTCTGTATGTGTGGTCTTGTTATGATTACATGGTGATGGTGCTGATTCTTTTTCCTCAAGCAACACGGCTGGTGACTCGGACACTGAGGGGGCACTGCCAAACAATCCAAGGCTGATGCTACTCCAACTGACTATATTGCATACGGCCATACTGCAAGCCCCTTCCTCGGCCCTTTGTGAATATCGGCCATGTCATTGAATATGGCTGCACTGCAGATGCTGCCATATCGGGTGACAAGGGTGAAGTGGAGTAAGTTGAAGTGAATACCTACCACTGGTTCTCACCCTTTCACAGCAAACAACTGGCTGGATCCTGGAAAATCCTCTGAGGGAAGTTCCCAGGGTTTCATGAACATCTCCTCTCTCTCTTGAACCAGCCTGTACCTTGTCATGCCATCATAAAACAGGTGATTCTTGACCTTTAACGCAATCCACTTGCTGATTTTTCTCTTCCAGTTGACTATTGGCCTGAAGGGGGTGCACTCTGACAATACAGTCACACTCAAGCACAAGATCCCCGAATGGCTCACCAAGGACAAGGCTGCACTCGTCCCTCCTCTGGAATTGCTCAAGTCTAAGGCCTACCATGGCTTCACACATCCAGTATTTGCCAAGCTTCTCACCCTGATGGAGTGGCTCCCAGACGAATCATGAGTCTCACAGTTACTGCCCTAATTTTTTTTACTTAGGACCTGGATGGACATCCTTGATGGTACCAGGCACATCAAGAGTGATCACCTTCTGGCCTTCCTGTTCCTGCTGCACCAGGAGTTTCCTGTCAAAATTGAAGACCTCGAAGACAACACCTGGATCATGGTGCTCGACAATGCACTGAAAGGTGAGGTTCCTCTGCAGGCATGGGTGGTTTCGGTCACTGGAATGCTGTTGACACTCCACCAGGCTGCCAAAGTGATCTTCATGGGTCCTGATGCCACGCTCGAAGGCAACAGGTATCACAAAGGCTGCCCTGGGAATGCGAGCATCATTGGGCTTGTCACTTTCACTCCCTGGACCATCATGCGGGTTGTTGTGCAGGTGTGTTCATCTTTCTTATTTCTGTCCATACTAACTACTTATTTCACAGGTTTATTTCGCGCTATTGTCGAAGCAAGACTGGTACAAGACCGAAGGTGATCATTTCAGTTACAAAAAGTTCTTCTGGATGATCTGCAGCCTATTCGATGACAAAGAATGGGGCAATAAAATCATTGCACTCTGGAACAAGTGTGTCTCGGCCATTTTTCCCCTGGTGCTGTATATTGACTACCTGATAGGCTTGTGCTTGGGACCATCAAAGTTGCCGCCCTGGTCGCTGCTGCTTGTGGACCTAGCAGCCTTGAGCGTGTCAAGGCTGTGCACATTCACAAGTGCACTGCTGTGGCCCCTGCTTCCAACCCTTAGCTCAAGCTGCCTGGAGCTCTCAATGTTGTACCGTAGACCGTATAATTTCTACCAGCCAATATATTAGAGAGGTTGCGGTGAGCCACCAGAGCCATTGGGAGCCACCCGGTGGCTCCAACGGCATGCGGTGCGGAGTGGCTACCGCATTTGGTGGCTCCACTGGTGGCTAAAGGTATGATGTCAAACAACTTGTTTTTCTTTGTCTGCATCCATCTAACGACTATGCCAGTGCAGACCCGGTCTAGGCGAGTGAAAGAGACGAGTACAGACCCTCCATGCCCTTCTGAGGAGTGGCAATGACTTTGAGCAGAGTTGTGAAGCGTATTTGAGACTCTGGGAGAGCTTGCTGCATGAGAGACAAGGTTAGAGTAGTGTACAGAACACACTGAAAACATGCGCGATGGAGCCACCGGCTTGGCAGTACCCAATCTGCACCGCATGCCATCGGAGCTACCGGGTGGCTCCCGGTAGCTCACCGCAACCTCTCTATTGTTTTTGCTTTCTATTTGTATTGCGTGAAATCACCACTTTCCAGCTACAAAGTATTCAGAGCTCCCCCATGAATACAGAGAGTCCAAAGCACGGCAAGATCAATACAAGTAGGCGAGGCTGTTACATCCAAGTATCAACATTCTACATCCTAATAACCATGGTGGTATCAAATAAAGTGTACTTGGGTTCACCAAGTTTATACGCCTTATAGAGAAATTAAACCTTGTGTAAGGCTCTTTGAATCCTTCGCCAGGCTGATAAGCCTTGTGTGCATTGTGGCCTTTATAAGGGTTTGTCAGGCCTTACCAACTTCCACCACTTTTCGTGATGATAAGATTATCCAACTATGGGAAACACACCAGTACATTGTCAACTAAACTAAAATCTCTGAAAGAATGCTAGTATCTGCACCATTCAACATGAGAAGGTCGACTACACCCTGATGTCCCTCAGTGAATGCAGCAAGCAATGCTGTTCCATATTCTCCTCCCTGGATATTCATATCTGCACCATTTTCCAGGAGTATTTGGACCACTGCTGTATGTCCCTGGGCTGAAGTGATGAGCAAGGCTGTCCCATGTTTTTCTCCATGTGTATTGATGCTGGCTCCATTATCAATGAGAAGTTGAACCACCTTGTCATGTCCTGCAAAGGAGGCAGAATACAAAGCACTGGTGCTGTTTTGGCCCTGCTCATTGACATTTGCCCCATTCTCAAGGAGCATCCAAACAATAGCCTCATGTCCCTGTTTTGCTGCAGCATGAAGGGCTGGTCCATTTTCTCCTTGGTGGATATGCACATTAGCACCATTCTCAAGAAATAACTGGACCACTGCTGTGTGTCCCTGTGCTGAGGCAATATGCAAGGCTGTTCCAGATTCATCTCCATGAACATTGATGTCACAACCTTTCTCAATGAGGAGCCGAACAATGTTCTCATGTCCAGCAAAGGAGGCAGCTTGTAATGCAGTTGTGCCATTTCTTGCCTGCTCATTGATATTGGCTCCATTCTCAATAAGCATCTGAACAATGACTTCATGTCCCTGCAGTGTAACCAAATGCAGTGCAGACCCAGTCTCTCCAATCTCGGTGTCAAGATCAGCACCATTCTCAATAAGCAGTTGAACCACATCTATCTGTCCCATCCCTGCAGCAGCATGCAGGGCTGTTCAAAAAATCCCATCTCCCCATACAGATATTTCATTGACCTCAGCACCCATGTCAATGAGGAGCTAAACCACTGCCTTATGCCCTCTGGATGATGCAGCTTGCAGTGCAGTTTCATATCTCCATTCTCCATGATAAGCAGTAGCATTGATGTCAGCATTATTATGAATAAGGAGCTGAACCACTGTAACATGGCCCCCAGCTGAAGCAGCCTGAAGTGCTTGTCCATATCTTCCTCCCCATATGTTTACATTAGTACCCTTCTTCATAAAAGTTGAAACACAATCTTACCTCATGTGAAGCAAGAGCTGGTTCAAAGTCCACCTGCATATTGGGATCTGCCCCATTCTCAATCAAGATCTGAACTATGGAACTATGTCCTTGGGCTGAAGCAGCATGCAAGGCTGTTCTATATTTGCCTGTTTGTGCATCCACCTGAGCACCCTTCTCAATGAGTAATCTAACCACAGGTTCATGTCCTTGGGTGTCAGCAACGGCCTCTGGGTCGGCTAAACAGCGAGTAACCTGGCGAGAACCTCAACCAGGATAAACCTGATAGACGCTAATAGCTTGTGTGTTCCCCGAGCAGTAGGACCAGTCATACAGTGTCCTCCCTAGGAGGCCATATGTCGTAGGTTGGGATACGAGGCGGAACCCGGAACAAGTTGAAGAGGGTGTGGTATCCACTCAGGTATACAACCCAGGGCGTGGATACAACCTGTAGTACAATGTGAAGGAAGCGGGGCAGGGTGGAGACAATGCCTATGTCAAGCCAAGGTAGAAGCCTGAGATTAGACGAGGTAGAATCTACTGTACATGGAGATTCCACCGTGCTTATATAGGCTTCTAATAAATTAAAGCGATTGCGGTCAATCGCAACCAGTTCCTGTACCGCAGCATTTAAGGAGCGTTAATGCTGATACTCCTGTACTCCTCTGTGTCGGTTCCGTGGTGTCGGAGGACCTAGGGGACCCAATGTTCGGGTTTCCTAATCCTGAATGTCATTGTATCCAGTAGTTCAAACCCCGATTGGTTTGCAACTAGTCATGCACTTTGTGTATGCTTCTGTGTCAGCCGTTGGTGCGTCTGGGGACTAGGATCCACCTGTACGGGTTCCTAGTCCCTAACGTCTTCTGTATCCCGTGACGCAGACTCCCTGAGTCTGCAGTTCTAGAATCCGTGGCCGGGTTTCAACTGTGAGAAGGTCACGTGGTGGCGTCATGAGAGTCCCATGCCGCTAAGACATGTTTGTATCCATACGGACACATCACACGAAAAAGTAGAACCCGGGCGATTCATGACATCACCCCCCCTCTTCAAGGTCGTTGTCCTCAACAACCCGTAGGTCCCCCGTCCCCTTCTTCCCAACTTCTTCTCCAAGGTGAGTTTTATCCTTCAAAAATTTCCTGTGTCGTGGGGCTTATTGTCACTGCCCATAGATTATTACCCGCGAAGGCGTCCTTCAGTCTTCTCCATTCAGGAACCCGCAATCCAATTTATCCAGTGTTCTCCCTTCGTGGTGGTCCTGTTATCCGGATTGTAAACACCATGGCATGGTCGTAGGGCTTATTGTTACTGCCTATTGATTATTGTCGTGCCGGCGTCCCCGTTGTCTTCGGTGTTCCACTCCCCATGTCGTGGTATTTTCTTTCCTCTGTGGTTCGACCCTGTCGAGGTGTCCGGGTTATGCAACCCGCTGCACCCCCTATCCGCTACTTCAGCTAAGCTTGCCGAAGTTTTGATGGCCGTGAATGTTTCCGTCATTATGGTGCCCGAGGAGGATTCTTTGATCTACTTCCAAAAGTAGAGCTTGCTTAGTGCTTCTTCTTGAAGCACATTTAACCTTTTCTCCTTGAAACATGGGCTCTGGGTTCTGAACTTAATCAGAGTCTTGAGCCCTTCTGTTCCTGTCTTTGCACAGCACGCAACTCTCCTTTCTTCACCACCATGCCCTCTCCCTTGCGCAACTTTGCCCTCTTCTGGAACCTGGGTCTCCGCTTCTTTCTGAATCCTACGACGTCTCCTTGCTGCCGCCTGGACTGGGATCACCAAAATGCGGACAGGACCCTGCTTCCCATCGGATATGGTGCAGAAGATTTTGGCCGCCCTCATCGTTTTTTCCATGAACGGTCTGACGGCGCCTCAGTCATTCTGGTGTTTGGGTACAGCGCAGTGGACGTGGGCGTCCCAGGCCTAGAACCCGTTCCTCAAATTGACGGGTTCCTCCGCCTCTGGTTGACGACTTTCGCTGCCAGAGCGTCCTTCCGAATTTTCTTGGAGTCTGTACTCTCTCCAGTTCGCTACTGTCCCTCTCTCCGGCTCTCCATCTTCGATTTTCGTTCTTGGGTTGCAGACTATCCTCGAGTCTGGTCCCTGAACGAAATCGCGCATCAACACTTCCTGGCGTGCGCCTGGTTGTTGTTTTGGTGTGTCGAGGAGCGAGGCCCAGCGAGCTGGCCAATTCGAGTCTTCTGGCTCCGGCGCACGGAGCACCCCACTATGCCTCTCATTTTTGACAAATTGTTGGATTGAATGGTGCGGTCCTTCGAGACCATGTTCGACCAGTACTGCCAGTCTCGGCGAGACCATATTCACGAAAGTCATCTCCGGCGCCACCTCTTCCGAGTAGTAGTAGGTGTAGAATAAAATGTAGAAAGGTGGGGGCGAAAGTATGGGAACTAGATAATTTATTCCAAGATGTACGAGGGCTTTTATACCCTAGAGAACAATGTACACTACAGGTACAAATATAAACGTAGAACAATGAAGCGTACGATGTTTCAGACCAGCTGAACCTGTGCGTCTCCAGTGTTTCAACATTGCTGTGCATCACCATGCCAGCTTCCCAAACGCCACGTCTGTGCCACGAATGCGCAACGTGTCGGCTTGGTATTATTCCAACACTCCCCCTCAAGCCGAAATTAATCCAAGCGCTTGAATGAGTGGCTTGAACTTGAAGGCGGCCAGCGCCTTGGTGAGAACATCGGCAGTCATCTCCGCAGTTGGGCAATACACAACTTCGAGAGTGCCGTTTCCAATCTGCTCGCGGATAAAGTGGTACCGAATGTCGATGTGTTTGGTACGTGCGTGGAATTGACCGAGTTCGGCATGCGCGAGCGAAATGGCGGATTGATTATCGTTGTAGATGAGGAAGGGGAAAGTGATAGGTCCAAAGAGTTCGGCCATGAAGTAACGTAGCCAGATGGCTTCCTTCGCGGTGTAGGTGATGGCGATATATTCGGCTTCTGTCGTAGACAGCGACACGATTTCCTGCTGTTTGGACGACCAAGAAACTGCGGCACCGTTCAAGATGAACGCGTAGCCGGAGACAGCTTTTCGATTCTCGATCGACATGCCATCAGCATCCGCAAAGATGTCAAGTCCGAGTGTAGAGTCGGATGCATCGTAGGTAAGCGCATGTGTGCGCGTCCCCTTCAAATATTGGAGTACCCGCTTCGCGGCGTTCCAATGAGGTAGTCCGGGGTTGTCAATGAAGCGGGAGAGCACACAGACTGTAAATGCCAAGTCTGGGCGCGTAGCCGTTGCGAGCCAAACAAGCCCGCCAATCAACTCGCGGTATGGTGTGCCCTTCATCTCCGCGATGGCGGTTGGAGTCGCAGGACACTGCTCACGACTGAGTTGAACCGTGGGATCGAGTGGTACCGAGACTGATTTGCAATCAATCATGTTGAATTTCCGCAAGAGGGAATCAATGTAAGTCGTTTGGGACAACGCCAGCGTGCCCTTCTCCCGATTACGATTGACCTCCATTCCAAGAAGCCAACTGATTGGTCCCAACATTGTGATGTTGAATATTCGCGATATCTCGTCCTGGATTTCATCAATCAATGCGGGTGAGTTCCCGGTGATGGTGCTGTCGTCGATGTGAATGGCGAGCAGCGCTAGATCATTGCCTCGAACTAGGTGATAGACGGCATGGTCGGAGTGGAGTGGATGGATGTCGAGTGTAGCGAGAGCTGTAGTCAACTTCTCGTACCACTTGCAACTGGACTGTTTTAATCCGTAGATTGTGCGACGAAGTCGAATGACCTCCTGGGCGTTGCCGTTAGAGTAATGCGGAGCCTGCTCCATGTAAATCTCCTCGTCGGGTCTGAATTCTCCGTTGAGAAATGCCGCGGAGTAATCAAAGACTTTGATGTCCCAATTAAATCGGGTCGCGATGGATAGAATGGTGCGTAGAGAGGATAATTTTGCAGTGGGTGAAAAGGTCTCGAAATAGTCCACGCCTTGGACCTGCGTGAATCCTCGCGCAACCAGTCGAGCCTTATATTTGTCCACCTCGCCGTTGGCTTTGCGCTTGATCCTAAGCGCCCACTTTGATCCGACAACATTTCGGCTGGTTGGCCTCGGAACAGGGCTGTCACCGAACGTGCCGGTCCTCTTCATAGTTTCCATCTCCACATCCATTGCCGCTTTGAATTGCGGCCAGTCCTCCCGGCTCATAGCTTCTTCAACTGTGGGTGAGTCCGACAAGCCTCCCATTCCAAGGTAAGCATATTCTGTTCCAACACTATTCGGATCATCATCTTCGGCATCTGCCAAGTGAGCAGCACGTCGCGTCCGAGTGCCTTCCACGATGTTCCTCGGGTCAATGGCGCTTGAAATATCACGCGGCGCTATTGGTGTTGACTCCGAGTGTCTGGGTGGAGTAGATGGAGGGGTAGTGAGTGGAGAAGGTGGAGTTAGTGGGCGGGAAGCGGTTGGTAAGGTCTGCGGAGCTATCGCAGGTGCGTGCTGGATGCTCTCTAAGTTTTCTTTGACCCTAATTTCCGCTTTCTCCCCCTCATTCAGCACCCTATAAATTTCACCACTTCTTTTGACCTCGGGAAACTTCACGCTTCGTTCAACGCGGATCGACCAGTTGTCGGGGTAATAAATCCGATGTCCGTCGATGCTGTCGAGATCGTAGCCAATCCATCTGCCCTCTCGAGCGCGTCCATCTAACTTTGACGCGTCAGCGACATGAACCGAAACTTCACAACCCCATTCGTGGATATTGCGTAAGTCTGGTTTCGACTTGTGGAATGCCTTGTAAGGCGTGCGACCACCCAATGCCTTGGTAGACGTTCGATTCTTCAACCAGACTGCGTGTTTCAACGCTTCGCCCCATAGATTTGTTGGCAATCCTGCAGCGTGCAACATCGCGCGCACCTTTTCCAAAAGTGTGCGATTAAGTCTCTCGGCGACTCCGTTGTGCTCGGGGGTGTCGTGAACGGTGAGGCGGCGTCGGATGCCCCTCTTGGCAAGGTATCTGTCGAACGCGTGGCTTTTGTACTCGCCACCGTTGTCCGAGTGCAGAATTTTGATTCTGATTCCATGTTCAGTTTCCCATCGAGCATCCACGTCTTCAAACGACTCCAATGTCTCGTCCTTCGAGCGCATCAAGATCAGGACCGTGTATCGCGAAGATTCGTCTGTGTAAGAGACGTAATATTTCTTGTGCTGCGGCGTTTCAACAGTGGCAGGACCCCACACATCCGTGTGGACTTCATCACCAATATTGCCGGTTGCAGTGCGCTCTATTGCCTTCGAAATTGGTTTGCGAGTCATCCTGCTGTGCAGGCATGATTTGCAGTCGTCCTTCGAGGTAGGTCTTGTCTCATCGAGTTCGATTCCTTCCACCAACTCATTTTTAACCAGCTTCTTTACCATATCAATTGGAAGGTGCCCCATCAAACGGTGCAGCTCCTCGGGAGTCGCGAGTACAGGTGCGTCTGATGCTACATTCGCATGTGGTGGTGGATTCGGAACTCGAACGGTATAGAGTCCGCGAACCAGTGGAATGGCGCCAATCTGTTGATGTTTGCCGTCAAATATGCGGCACTCTTTCTGGCGGAATTGGACTGCACAGCCGGCTTGCGCGATGCGACCGATGGATATGAGGGTGGGTCCGAGCTTTGGTATGTACAAGACATCCTTTACAAGGACTCTCGTTGACCTGTTCGCCCCATTTGGCACTTCAACATGCATATCCCCCATTCCAACTGCATCGAGCGTCTGATTGTTGGCTGCAGTAATTCCTCGTGGCTGAATAGCCCGATAATTTGTCAAACGATGCCGTGAGGGGGTCATATGAACTGAGGCGCCCGAATCGTAGATGTCGAGCCCATCTTCGGGAGTGGCAGCGGCGGTGAATACATTTTGTGGGGTGAGTGATGTCTTCGCTGAGTGCTCATCAATTTTCTCATCCTCCTCGGTGTCGTCAGCTTCGTCGTCGCTGTCCGGCACGTCCAATAAAGGTGGTAAGTCCTTATATTCATCGTCCAACTCCTCCTCGTCCAGTTCATCAAACTCAATGTAATCCTCCAGCCTGTATGACGCTGCCATCCATGCAGCATCCAAATCATCTACTGCTTTTGCAGTGTTGGCTTTGCCAGCCTTCCGGTGAGGGTTCTGCCCTTCTTTTCCTCCTCCCTTCGCCCAGCAATCCTTTGACATGTGTCCCTTTTTGTGACAGTTATAGCACTCCATCGTCTTCTTCGGCTTCTTGCCGCCATTCCCGTAGAACGCGGCCTCTTTCTCCCCTTTTGAACCGTGCCTGGCCGCTTTCCGGTCGGCTTCATCGCTGATGCCTTGCAGCACCGTATCGGGATCAAGAGTCTTGCCAAGAAGTGTGGCGGCACCCGTAAGTGCCGAAAGGTATGTCTCATATGATGTGGGGAGAGAGCCTAGGACAATTGCAACAAAGTTGTCGTCTCCTGGGTCGGCAGCCATCGCAATGAGGTCCGCCCGGATCGTCCGTAATTTATCAAGGTGAGCTTTTACATCTCCACCATCTGCGCAACGCTCGTCTTGGAGCTTGCGCCGCAAATCAACTGTGACCATCTTTGATTTCTTCTCATATTCATCCTTCACCTTCCCCCACATCTCCTTCGCCGTTTTCTCCCCTTTGACCTTCAAGAAAAGCGAATCTGGGATCACCGAAGCCAGGCCCTGTTTTATAACGGCCTGCTCCGACTTCCAGAACCGACGGCGCGCCAAATAATTGTTGGTGGCCGTTACTTCCGTTGGTGTGGGTACCGCTGGGTCGACGATGGTCGGTGCGACCGGCTCGGTGGTCGTTCCCGTGGGACCGTCCTCGAAATGGTCACCGAGTCCAGCGGCGTCCAAAGCGAATAGGAACCGGTCGCGAAAGAAGACCCAGTTCGTACCATCGGCTTTGCATGCGGGAAGTTTGGCGAAGTACTCGCCAAGTTTGGCGGTCGAAGAGAATGTGTTTGTTGACATAGACGGGAAGTGAAATCGAGTAAGAGTTTCATGAAGCAAGTAGAATTCGTTTAGGGTTTAAGCGCGGGGGCCAATAACCTGTAGAATAAAATGTAGAAAGGTGGGGGCGAAAGTATGGGAACTAGATAATTTATTCCAAGATGTACGAGGGCTTTTATACCCTAGAGAACAATGTACACTACAGGTACAAATATAAACGTAGAACAATGAAGCGTACGATGTTTCAGACCAGCTGAACCTGTGCGTCTCCAGTGTTTCAACATTGCTGTGCATCACCATGCCAGCTTCCCAAACGCCACGTCTGTGCCACGAATGCGCAACGTGTCGGCTTGGTATTATTCCAACAGTAGGTTGTTTCCTTCTTGAATGGTCCCGCATCCTCGTTGCTAACCCGTAGATCAGTTACACATGGAGCGTGTTCTCTTTTGGCTCAGCCACATGGGCTTCAGGGTATCTTGGTCCGAGTTGTACGACCAGCTCCTGGTTCGATTGTTTCCCGAGGTGTACCCCGACACAGCTGAGGCAACTCGGAAGTCGGACTTGGCTCGCCTCCGCTCGCGGCTCCTCGACTTCCGTTGTCCAGATTCAGGTCCTCGCCACGGCCCTGCACCTTTTGAGGTGCCCCCGGGTATCGCACGCATTCGACTCATCCTGACAGGGGAACCCGATGTTCGTTCCGGGTTCCAGCCCTCTCCCGATTCGTCAGTCCACTCGGCGCATGGTGAGGCCGTTCGGTTTTCAACTGATGGGGTTCTGGAATACCTTGATGGTGCATAACCCGACCAGACAGGAACCCCACGGATTCCTGACGCCTCTCCACAGAACTCGCTTCTTCCAATGGACAATGGGCTTCCCCAGAGGAGACCGCCCCTCCCAGGCACATCATGGTGGGCGACGAGTTGGACCTAGAAATCATCACTGCTGGCTTGTCGCCCAGCAACTTTCTAGGCGCAACCCTCCCCACACCACCACCACCACCATCTCCTATTCCGGTCCTCTCTCCTCCAGCCGCGCACTCCCCCTCTCTGCCTCCAATCACGGTATTGGAGGCAGATGAACCTTTGTCTGTGCCCACGCCTTCCTCGCCTCCTGCACCCTCAAGCAGGAAGCGGGCCAGGATGCAGGGAACTCAGGCGCGTAGCCCAAGAGCATTGAAGAGCGCATATCTTTGGCACATGCGCGCTCTAGTGCAGGGAGGGACCCCGCCCAGCTTCCTCACACCTTCCCGTCTGAGGCGCCCTGTCTGAAGGGAGTGATAGTCCGCACCCTATTCCCACAGTGCAAACGGTGTAACAACAACAGTCGGCTTTGCACCCTGGAAGTGGGACACCCCCTGGCACCCAAAACACCCTGATGCTGCTCGCCCTGCAAAGCAGTGCACTTGAACTGTCCTAGTTGGACCAAGTTCTCCAATGCATACGAGAGCGGCGACGACGAGGTTTTGCGCAGGTTCCGGATATGGCTCTGGGAGCATCTCGGGGAGGGTTCTTACACCCCCATGCACCCCGACCCTTGGTGGTCGGATTTTTCGCAGACCCGTACATATTTGTTTCGTTTTCCTGGGTCAATCCCTACTAACGGCTTCCCTCTTTCCACAGGACTCTCTACCACGTATCGGGAGTTCCTCCTACTTTGCCCTGAGCCACGCGCACCGGGTCCTTCAACAGGTCGTCACTCTGTTACATCATCCTCGGATTCTGGAGAGGAGTCTTCAGACAGCGAAACCCCTGCCCCAAAGAGGCGTAAAATGTCACGCTCCCGGAACCCTCGACACACATCCCGTCCTGAGGTGGTTGAGGTGACCGACAAGGACAACGCTTTCGCGACCGCGGACAATCTGCAGAACTACGACTTTGAGGAGGAAGACACGTGAATGTCATCTCCAGAGCTGCCCATCGCGGCCGATGAACGTAACTACGACCCCGGACTAGAACCCACGCTGGCTGTTGTTCCTCCGGGGCAGCAAGCGTCGACCTCTCGTATGATGTTGGACGATCCACCACCTTTGGATGCTCGCTTCCTCGGGTTTCGTCCTCGTCCTGTTGCCGAGATTGTATCCGCCTCTCGCGCTTCTCTCGTGGAGGAGATCGTACAGCAGTCGGCCGAGGATACCAGGGACGAAGAGCAGTTGGAAAATGCGCTTCTAACGATGTCCAAGGTATTTGGGCAGGCGGGCAGACTCCTGGGTCGGAGACGTCGTGGGGACAAGGGGAAGGGCAAAGGGGGCGCGCCGTAGCACACCGCACATATATTTTTTGTATTTTGTTTTATTTCCAAATCCAGCGAAAAGTGTAGTGTTGCTCCTTTTGGTGTGCCAAGATTAAGTTTTCATTAAGAATTTTTGCCAAGAGATTTCAACAAGTGGATGAGAGTGAGGGGTATGGGTATGGGTATATCCCATTCCATGGTTTCCTGTCGTTCCTCCTCCTCTAGGGTCGCCCCCGCACCACTTCTACCCACGTATTGGTGGTTTGGGTTCTAGAGTTGGAACCCGGCCTTTCTTCGTAAGGAGGGGTAGACCCCGACTCGTCATTGACTATCTGGCCTGGGAGACCTGGGGTACCGGGAGGAGGAGCGGGACGATTCCTGCTCCTGCATGGTTGTGCCAACTCCGTAAGGAGGATGTCATCCATGTATACGGAGAGAGTGGCCCCACTATCCAGGTTGGTTACCGTAGGATATAGTCGCCCCCTGTCGGTGTAGATCGATACCCCTGGGTTCCGATTTGGATGTCCCGTTCTCTGAGTGCTTTCTCTCCCGGGTCCGTCTCGCCCCCCTGTGGCACGAGTCCTCCTTCTTCCTTCCTCTCGACTGTGTCCAGTCGGAGGTCCAGTAATCTTCACCAGCCAGGCTCCAACATGTTCCGTTAAATGCCGGAGTTTTCGCATCCAGGGGGAATGCGCTCCGCACCTTGGAACCCGCCTGTACCTGCCTGAGGGTAGAGTAACCTGTTCTTCTTGGGTTGCCCATACCAGGGCGACGCATAGTGCAGCTATTCCTGCGAACAAGCCCCCCCACCAGAGTAGGGTTCCAACCCACTCTCCAACACCCTGTCCAGTCGTGCTTCCAGCAACCATAATATTTGTGGGTGCCATCTTCTTATTCCAAGCATAGATCGGTTTGTCGGGGCTGGCAGAAGAGATTCTACCTTCTGTCAGCAACAGCCTCTGGGTCGGCTAAACAGCGAGTAACCCCGTGAGAACCTCAACCAGGATAAACCCGATAGACACTAATAGCTCGTGTGTTCCCCGAGCAGTAGGACTAGTTGTACAGCATCCTCCCTAGGAGGCCATATGTCGTAGGTCGGGATGCGAGGCGGAACCCGGAACGAGTCGAAGAGGGTGTGGTATCTACTCAGGTATACAACCTAGGGCATGGATACAACCTGTAGTACGATGTAAAGGTGTCGCGCTCGCTCGCGTGCCAAGCCTGAATCACTGCATATTGGATCAACGGGCAGCTGTCAACATATACGCTGTCAAACTCGGCATCTCCGGTCATATTCAACACCAGCTCTCACCCACTCCGTACCCACCGAAGCATGGTCCGTTGATAAGCACAGGATTTGTCCACCCATGAAATCTTCGCTTTTTCACGTTTCATGACAAGACATGTGCCGGGCTACGCTCCAGAAGCATCAGTACTGAGGTTCCCAAGTAGCTGGCAGGGCAGGAACCATTGGCATGTGCTCGCTCTGAAACCTGTAGGAGATGTGTAGCCCACTGAACAAGTGGAACGTGAAGTCTACTTTATTCCTGTTCACGGAACTAGACGGGGACGGACTGGAATCCTGTTGTGGCGTGTTGGACATGGGACGCGTAACGTGTTCTGATCAGATGATCACTGGAAGGGGCTAGGAACATCACATCTTGATGGTTCCACGCCGTCCCGGGCATTCCGGATAAGGGATGGTCACTAAGCGAGGGTCCGATCACTTGGACCTACACTCGTCGGCTCCTGGAGCAAGTACCCATACTGGGAAGTATTTTGAATGTGGTATCCCTGCAAAGCTACAGACTGGGAGCTTCAGTTCCAGATGTTCCGGTAGACGGGAAGGCACAGGCATTGGGAGGAACAGCATATACAGTCAGGATCGACATAGGGCATCGGTTGTGATGGCTCCGGCACAGTCTGACCGATCGCACATGTGCACAAGATCGCACCAGGATGGCGTGCTCGACATGGGCAGCCAATGGAAGGACTCAGATACCCATTCCTACGACAGATACACGGAAGTCGGACGGATAAACGGACTATTTTACTCATACTTACTTATTCTCGGACGTTTCCATGTGTTTCAGGGCTTTGTATTTAGTAGCAGGGGCATCTTGGGCGGCTTCACGGAATCACCCCACGGCTAGTAGGCGGAAACACTTGCGAATTGGGCAGATACCGGGGAGTTCGAACAAGGTGTCTCTTAGAATTCATCTTGGCTTGGAATCTTTTCTTTTGTGATCGGTATCCTTGGGATCCGACTTTGCTGTTCGTCTGGAATAGTCTGAAAGTGACTGGAACTGTTGGAATTGTGCTGAGTATGCACTTGGTTGTTTGGGATGTGTTGTAAAGAGCTTGGGATCGGAACCCACCACTGTCTGAAGCGCTTGGGATTGGAACCCACTACTGTCTGTACTGTCTACGCTTGGAATCGGCATCCACCTCACTTTGGAGAACCCCAACAACTCGTTCTCGTTTGTTTCTCATAGCTGCAAAGCTTTACATCACCGCACTACTGTGCTTCCTGTTTGTTCGGGTCTACCCTCGTTCAATCAGATCTAGCCAGAACACTTGCACAGCAAGGGTTCCATTCGCATCGACACTCTTGTTGTGTTCCACTAGCTTTCCTGTCTGTTCCGGTTCCATACCGGTTCACTCAGATCAAGGCTCAAGTACTTGGACTCCGTTCCAAGGACTTCTATAAACAACACAACACTCTCTCCTCGTTTCCGAGATCTATTCCATTCCCTGCAACCTTTTATAAGGCCCTGTACCAGGGTCTGATACTCGTCTGTGCACGTCTCGAGCACTTCCATTCCGTTCCGACACACTTCTGTGTGTAGGTTTGGTTTTGGTTGGTGTTTTCTTGATAGGTTCAGAGCACATTGATCACCGTCTGGACATCTAGCCATCATATCTTATTGTGACACACATTCCCCTCAATACACACTTCATTTGTACTTTCATTTCATGCACAGCATTAGGTTTTATTGTTTCTATAGGTTCCACCCCCTTTTAGTTTTATTACACTAGGTATATATTCTGTATCTTAGTTCTTCTTCCATACGAATTGATCACCCTTTCTCCCCCGTCTCGCATGAGTTCCAGCTAGTCCCTCGTCGTCATCCCACGCTATGTCCGCCCTCGCCATTGCAGTCCTTTTGTCCCTCGTCGTTCACTTCTTATTTCTCGCCCCCGTTCTCGCTCACCTCACCACAAACACCTCATATCCTCGTATTCCCTCGTCCTCTCTCCCTGCACACACGGGAACTGAACAACTATTGGCCCACTCGCACATATATTTGCCTTTGATCCTCCTCGCCTCCTCGCTTGGATGGTTCACACAAGCAGCATGCCCCATGGCTTATCAATTGATAAGCCACAGTGGCTTATTGGCGGCTTATGGCTGACAGCTGGGCAGCTGTCAGCCGGCTTATTGGAGTCCACCAGGGGTCTAGAGCCTACAAAGACAAAATCCGGTTAACAGCTGCCGGTAAGCCGCGTGTAAGCCGTCAATAAGCCACTGTGGCTTATTTTTTCATAAGCCACGGGACATGCCGCTTGTGTCATTGGTTCGTCAAAGGAAGTGGGGCAGGGTGGAGACAATGCCTATGTCAAGCCAAGGTAGAAGCCTGAGATTAGACGAGGTAGAATCTACTGTACATGGAGATTCTACCATGCTTATATAGGCTTCTAATAAATTAAAGTGATTGCAGTCAATCACGATCAGTTCCTGCACTGCAGCATCCAAGGAGTGTTAATGCTGATACTCCTGCACTCCTCTGTGTCGGTTCCGTGGCGTCGGAGGTCCTAGGGGACCCGACTTTCGGGTTTCCTAGTTCTGAATGTCATTGTATCCAGTGGTTCAAACCCCGATCGGTTTGCAACTAGTCATGCACTTTGTGTACGCTTCTGTGTCAGCCGTTGGTGTGTCCGGGGACTAGGATCCGCCTGTACGGGTTCCTAGTCCCTAACGTCTTCTGTATCCCATGGCGCAGACTCCCCGAGTCTGCGGCTTAGAATCCATGGCCGGGTTTCAACCGTGAGAAGGTCACGTGGTGGTGTCATGAGAGTCCCGTGCCGCTAAGACGCGTCTGTATCCATACGGACGCATTGCACGAAAAAGTAGAACCCGGGTGATTCATGACATTGGGATGAAGCAATAAGCAAAGCAGTTCCATATTCCTCTCCCTGAATGTTGATGTCACAGTCATTTTCAACAAGTAGCTGAACCACCTCAATGTGTCCTTGAAAGCAGGCAGAGTGCAAAGCTGTTCCATATTCTCCTCGGTGGATATGCACATTAGCACCATTCTCAAGAAGTAATTGGACCACTGCTGCATGTCCACCTTCTGAAGCTGCATGCAGGGCTGTTCCATAATCTCCTCCTTGGACATTGATTTCAGACCCATTTTCAATGAGAAGCCTCACAACCTGGCTGTGACCAGTAAAGGAGGCCACCTGTAATGCAGTTGTGCCATTTTGTACCTGCTCTTTGATATTAGCTCCATTCTCAATTAGTATCTGTACAATCACTTGGTGTCCCTTCTTTGATGCCATAAACAAGCCTGATTGACCTTCTCCATTATGGATATTGATGTCATCCCCTTTCTCAAGGAGTACCTGAACCACTGCAGCATGTCCTGCAGTTGCAGCAACAAGCAGGGCTATTTCATATTGTCCACCTTGTAGATTGATATCAGAACCATTCTCAATGAGAAGCTGAACAATCCTTTCATGTCCTGCAGAGGAGGCAACATGCAATGCTATTGTGCCATTTTGTATCTGTTTGTTGATATCAGCTCCTTTCTCAATGAGTACTTGAACAGTGGTTTCATGGCCGTGCCCAGATGCAAGATACAAGGGTGTGCCAGATTCTCCGCCATGTACATTGAGATCTGCACCATTCTCAATGAGGAGCTTTACCACACTGGTATGGCCTTCTTGTGATGCAAACTGTAGAGCTGTTACAAGCTTTTTGTCCCCCCAAGCCACAGGTTGGTTGATGTCTGCACCCATGTCAATAAGGAGCTGAACTACCCTCTCATGTCCCCTTCTTGAAGCAGCTTGCAGTGCTGTCTCGTATCTCCCTTCTCCATAATCACCAGGAGCATTGATGTCAGCGCCTTTATCAATAAGGAGCTGAACCACTGCCATGTGGCCCTCTTCAGAAGCTGCATACAGTGGATGGCTATGTAATTGTCTCTGCATGTTCAGGTTAGTATCCCAATGATAAGAAAAATTCAACCTGGTCTTACCTTGTGCCCCATGTTTCTAAGATTTGCTTGCATGTTCACATCTGCACCCTTCTCAATAAGGTACTGAACCACAGAAACATGTCCCTTGGCTGGAGCAGCCAGCAATGCTGTCCATAGTTCCCTCCACCATCTGTATTGACATCTGCACCCTTTTCTATGAGCATTTGAACCACAGCTTCATATCCCTGCTCAGACCCTGCTTGCAGTGCTGTTCCATGTGTTCCTCCAGCTATGTTGATATCTGAACCAGCCTCGATAAGAGCTTGAAGCACTGTTTCATGTCCTCTGAAGGCAGCACCTTGTAGTGCAGTTCCATATATCTTTGCACCATGAGCATTAATGTCAGCACCATTGTTGATTAGAATCTGAGCCACTGCTTCCTTGCCAGCCCATGCAGAAGCCTGCAGTGGTGTTTCATCCAACCATCCTCTAGTATTGACACTAGCACCCTGGGCAAGGAGAAGATTAACTATGGCTTCATCCCCATGTTCAGAGGCAATGTGAAGGGCTGTCCCCCATTTTGATACAATGTTTATATCTGCACCCTTCTCAATCAGTAGAAGAACCATATCTTTCTTCCTCTCCAGCACAGCTGCACATAGTGCTGTTCCGTCTTTTCCCCCTTGCAGGTTGATATTGGCACTGCTGTCTATCAATAGTTGGACAATTGCCTTGTTCCCAGCACCAGATGCACCATGCAGTGCAGGGCTAGAGTCTTCTCCTCTCACTCCATTGACATTAGCACCATTCTCAATGAGAAGTTGAACAATCATGCCATGTCCTTGTATTGCAGCCAAGTAGAGGGCTGAACCTTGTGGTCCCTTTGCATCCATATCGGCCCCCTCATTGATCAGTAATTGGACCAGTGCTTTGTTTCCTTGAGAAGAGGCAGCCTGCAGTGCTGTTCCAAGCTTTCCCTCAATGTTCACATTGGCACCCTTTTGTATGAGTAGTCGAGCCAGTGCTTCATGCCCAGCCTTAGCCACCACTTGCAGAGATGTTCCATATTCACCTCCTCTGGCATTTACATCACAGCCCTTCTCAATAAGAAGCTCAATGATTTTGTAATGCCTGTGCATTGGGGAGGCCTCCAGCTGGGCTGTGGAATCCATTGGTCATGGCCATAGAATGATGCTGCTTGCAATGCAGTTCCATAGGCCCCACCCTCTATATCAATATTGGCACCATTCTCAATGAGCAGTTGCACCACATTCTCATGTCCCTTAGCTGATGCTGTATTGAGTGCTGTCCCATACAGCCCCATAGATTTCCTGTTCACATCAGCACCATGATCAATTAGCAACTGAACCATGTCTAAATGGCCACAGCATGCTGCTGCACATAAAGCAGAGTTCTTAGTGTCCTCAGTGATTAGGCATACTACATCAGTTAATAGGTGCTTGGTGGTTGCTAGCAGATTCATTGATGCTGAGATACAGAGTGGGGCTGTATATGAAGGCCATTCCCAGTCCTGATATTTCAAGGGCAACACCTCATGGCTCAAGTACTTCCTCCAGAACTGCTGCCAGATAGAGGCATAGTTCAGGAATGATGTAATTCGATCCTGTAGATCAATCTCTGACTGTCCCTGAATATGTAAAAGGAAGTATGGACTGTATTGGAGCAATGGGTGCTCCAATACTAACTGATGCTGCTCGGCGGTATTCGTGAGAATATCAGAGAAAAGGGGAAACCTGGTCAAAACTGGCAGATCCAAGAATTCTGGAAATGATAGATATGTTAAGCCTTGAGATAAGATATATGTGTTGGCATTGGAAAACTGAGCTTTCTGAAACCTATCCAGGTAGTCTTGGGTTATATAGTGAATTAAACGAACAACCAAAGCTGTTTCATCCACTGAAATCAGGCCAGCACAAACAGACAAAACTATAGTGATGTCCAAGAGGTTGTCCTCATCCAGAGCTGTGGAGTGTGGCTCAATAGCAAGAGCCTCTCGTAGCTCTTCCACAGACAGTGGCCGTTTCACATTTGCAACCCAGCTCAGAGCATGATAAGCCAATTGTCTATCATCATCCCCTTGGCACTCAATGTGTTCCATAGCTTCATCATACGTATCTTTCAGATCCTTTGGTAACTGTTGTAGTGCTTCCCAGACAGCCTTGACAGTATTCTTGGTACTCAGAGAATCAAGATGCAATTTTGCAAGCAAGAACCTGAATAGAATGATTATCAATGTAAATATTTGATACAATCTAGACCAGTACTTACATCCCTTCAGCACTCCTGGTGATTTTTGATTCTATCTCAGGTTGCAATTCTGGGCGTGCTTGAACATGCCTAGATAGGCGAGAAGAGTTTGAGATATGGGCAGCTATATATTGTCCAATATCTTGTTCAGTTGCATGTATCTCCAGAATTTGTATGTCCTGAAGGACCAAATTCAGATTGATATGGGGGCGGGAAGTTATCAACAGATTGACTCCAGGAACTAGCATAGCAACATGTTTCATCAGGACATTCCGCTGGTCTTCTAAATATTCATCCAGAGCATCAATGATGAAGTAAACCTTTGAATATTGTCCAATGGTGGATTGTAGAATCCTGTGTAATTCATCTGGAGATGGCCGAGTGTGCTTTTCACTATGTGCTCTGTAGAGCCTGCATAAATCACTGGTTATGGCCTTTCCTAGTATAAGCTGTCGCCATAGACCACCAATAAGGTTCGGAAGAGTCTGGGATTCAGTTTCCTTGTGATTCAGATACACACATGCCATGCCTATGTCCTTGTCTTGAGATCCGAGGGAGAGATGGTTTACAACAAGAGATCTATCATTGATTGAGTATATCATTCATGATCATTTGGATGCTTACGCCAGAACAGTTTTACCAGCACCAGCTATTCATAGGGTGTCAGCATTCAACTGGAAATGCAAGCAAGAAGTCACCCACGTATGCCACGGCACCAAAGCACTTTCCCAGACAATGCTTTCCAATCTTGGAATTGTGGGTCTGAAAGCAACCAATTTCCGGTTCCTGGCTGCCAGGTGCTGAAAATGTCTGCTTGCCGCTGAAAGAAATTCAAAGGTGACAGCCACTCAATTATTCTTGCACGTTCAGTGGCTGTAATAATTTCAGTCCATAATTATTGCTACTCCAGGAACCAACTCACCATCAATCTGGGTGTGTTGCTCATCAGCTACCTGCTGTATAGAAGCCAGGACACCTGAAATTGATTGTGAGCAGTGAAGCTAAAGAAGCTCCAAAGCAACCCACAACTGTGGTCTCGCTGTTGGCCTTCAATCGGAAATGTCAGACAGCTTGAAACATATTGTCTTGCAGGTAACTCACTGCTATGTCCGGCCCTTTGTTCCAAGCCAATGTCCCTGGTCTAAATAAATATCTTGTCTAGTACTGTAGCATTTTATTCAGTTCGTACCGGCCTGTGACCTGTGACCCAAAAGTACGAAAGTCAGGTTTCGTACTTGGCCACGGGAGACCGTGACATCCCCAAAATTTTTGTACATACTTTCGTCGGAAAGCACCAGGAAAATTCTAAATCACATGTACCAGAGTCGATACACTATAAAAAAAGGTTAGAATTGTCCAAACCGCTGAAATTGTACTTGGATTGAACACCCAATGACCCCCTATGCCCAAAGCTTTCAACAAGAGCAGCTCGTGCGAACGCCACGGCGTGCGCAACCGTGTAAGCCGAAATTTCGATTTTTGGGGCGATTTTCAGCGACTTCGTGACATTCTGGCGGTTTTTCGTACTTGACCCCAGTGACCCGTGACATGTACGAAAATTTTCGTATTTTTGAAGCCCTGTGACGCGTGATGTACGAACTGAATAAAATGCTACAGTATGGTTGAGTAACAGACCTACCAGATATCCACAGTCAGCCAGGTATTAAGTAAAGTTTTGAAGCGCTCAATCTTGTCGAGGTCTTCCTTTACTTCGTTCCTACTCCACAGGCTCCAGGCCAGTGGCTTCGAAACAATGGATAAAGGTCCACCCCCGGATTGCAATCTCTTGCTGCATTGTTTCAGAATATGTTCCAGTTTCTGCAAAGGTTCTTTGATTTCCTGGATCCCACTAATTGACGGGTTCTTCTGGATACGATCCTGCAATGTGGTTATGAGGGGCTTGAGAGACCCACTCAGCGACGAGTCTCTGTTGCTCTTTCGGTGCATTGTGTAGGTTCTTGATCAATGTTCCTGCTGTTGCAGCAGTGTCCACAAGCTGGATTACGGTGGCAATTAGCCCTAGCACTTCAGCCATGGTGGGAGAAAGGAAAGTAGATTGAGGACGCAACACGACCGATGCAAACATGATGGATTCCAGTGTCCGGGACAACACCGCCGCCGGTTTCCATCCTCCCTGATGTTCTCCCGCTGGTTACACATGGCCGACAACGGCCAGTGAATTGCCAATCAGAGCCTTATCTTACAACTCTGTTACTCATTCGTTAACGCCCAGATATTAGCCCTAGCACCTCAGCTATAGTGGGAGAGAGCAAGGTACTTAGATTGAGGACGCGACACGACCGAAGCCGTTGTTATTGCATCACACGACAACATCGCAACCAAGGTGATAGATTCCAATGTCCGGGAAGACACAGGTTGCCATCCTTTCTGATAGTGATAGTGATAGTGATACAAGATATGCCTTCGCTACGCTCCGGCGTAAGGGCTGCACATTGAAAGGACTCTCTAAGTTTCAAGAATCAAATTTCAAACCACTGTATTCAAACTCGCTAGATATTCGAGATCAAGATTACTTTGTTGAGATATAACTAAATAAACACTAGTTTACTTAAAGGTTTGTAAAGTTGAACAGAATGTCAGCCTTGGAATTGAACATAGATGTGGCTAAAGCGCCGGGAAAAAGGATTTGAATTCATTGAGAACTGTATATAACACGAGATGATCGGATGGAAGCTAGCGGCGGTGCACGCAGGCGCGGAAGCCCAAAGCTTATCAGTAACGAACCGAATGGCAACAGGAGAAACATACTAGAGTGTGTCCCCGAGGGGTCTGTTGGCTGACACGGACGCGCCAGACTGAACAATAAATTGGCTTTAGTAGACGCGTCGTGCTCATTTTTAGCCGTAGTTGGGGTGCTGTCTGGAGTCCCAGCGGCGATGCACACCTAATACGGCTAAATCAGCGCAGGCAAGAAACTACTTTTGACACGAAACTGACCAGCGCATTGCCAGAAGCAGGAAGTAGGAACCCAAGTCGAAGCCACAGTGGTGGCGCAGTGCGATGGTAACTCCTGGGGCAGGGCAAGCAGGTGGAAGAAAACATCGCGCTGGATCAAGGACAACATTAGTGTTTATTCAGAGCTGTGAAACCGGATGGGGAGACGGTAATGCACACCTTCTCACTCCCCGTCCTGTACAGTCCGGAAGAATTGAGGAGTGGGGACTGTTAGAATGGCAAAAGCGACTCACCCGGATGCAAAGCTCGAGGCGTTGAGGAACTCCAACTATTCAATGATGGCGACGAGTTTAAGTCGAACAATTGGTTGAACCTGTCTGAAAGATTACGGCCGAGTCTTCCGGACAAAAAAAAAGGGTCCAGAAGGACGTGCAGATAGTACATGCTTAAGCCAGGAATCTAGAGGTGAGGTTGAGCTTCTTGCACGGCTTGAGGGCTCCGTTTAAATGGCAGTGTTGCGTTGATTCTTGTGGAGGAATCCCGGCTTGGGTCTTGAATACTTGAACATCAAAGCGAAGTGTTGAACGTTGAAGTGGACTCGCGAGCGTAGCTGAACACGGCAGTCCGTAAAGTATGTTGATGCAGAAATTGACGGGTCTTGCTGGATTTGATGGGTGCCAAGACTGCGCAAGACGAGGTGGAGAGTCGCGAGGTTTTGTAGGGTTTGGTCGATGATTCGTGCTTGAGCTAGAGATGTATTCGAAGATGTTTGCGGTTTTATTTCTTGCCGCATTGTCCGTGGTAGCAGACAGAGAGAAGAGAGGACCGGGCAGCGAGGGGGGGGGGCACAGAGCGATGCAATTGGGAAGAAGATGATGGGGGTGTGAAAAAGGGAGGGCGTAAAGGGAGCCTTCCTTTTGAACGGAAATTCATCGGCTGATCAGCGAGGTCAAAAATAACGCAGGAACCGTCCAGTTGGCTGGACAGAAGCCAATCTCCGATGCAGGGTTCTCACCCGCAACCCCGAAAATAAAACGGGAAATGAGACGCACATACGGCAACACCCGCAGAGCGGAGTGGGAAAAATAGAAGGATACAAACAGACACAATCTGAT
This sequence comes from Mycena olivaceomarginata, assembly GCA_029378375.1. Taxonomy (NCBI): domain Eukaryota; kingdom Fungi; phylum Basidiomycota; class Agaricomycetes; order Agaricales; family Mycenaceae; genus Mycena; species Mycena olivaceomarginata. The sequence goes on along the minus strand of JARKIC010001440.1, from coordinate 54,218 downwards.
TCGAGGCATCTGCTTGATGCACGAGGTATCTGCGGTTGGGTGGTCGATCGGCATTCGGCGAAGTCAAACATAGTGGGGGCGTCTATTCGCTGGTGAAGCTGAGGAGACCCAAAATGGTTAGTTCTGGAAGCACAGAGGCATCCAGTCGTTTGGGTGAAGTAACGTCAACGGCGGGCACAGAGAGGATTTGGGGAGGAGTTAGTGAGCGGAAGCACCCGAATTGATGGCACAAACATGTACATTCTGATTCGAGAGATCTCGTTAATATACGAGTAATAATAATAATAATAATATTATACACAGCATGGTCCAGTCTCTGAACACTGTGTTCCCAGGGTTATCCCGGCACGCACGAGCCCTTCGTGCCTTCGCCCTGGACCCCAACAATCCTACTTGACGAGCTATTCGAACATTACCCGAACGTCTATCTAAAGTAGGATGGAAGTGGTGCAAAAAGATTCTAATCGTTGTGCCGCGGTAGAGTCAACCAGTGTAAAGGAAGAGGGGGAACATAAATGGGAGTAGCCTCAAAAAATTGAGTGACTTCGTACGCGAATTTTGCAACCAATGAAATAGTCTCTCTGTAGGCGATCATGTGAGTAAAGAATCTTGCGGTCGGCATCGAGTTCAGCGGCCGCAAACCAGGTATGTCCTTCCTCATTCGAACGAGGAAGTCCTGGCGGAGCTGAACGAGTTCCAACTCTCCCGTGCACTCTAAGTTCTCCCGCTGTTCACACACGACCAACGACGACGGCCCGTGAATTGCCTTATATTCAAACCTGTTGACGCCCTGTTACTTGTTCATTCACGCCCTGATGATTGCGAGGGAATGAAATAGGTGGTCAAGGGGACGTATTGCGCTACCGTCCCTTGGTGTGGGTGGTAAATGGGAGCTTAGCAGCTCAGCTTGCGGGGTTCCACTGTGTCGCGCGGCACGAGTCGGTGAAAATCCCGGTATTGTGCAGGCCGCACTGACCCATAAGCTCCCTCCGCTTTTTGCCGAATTTTTTTGTTGATTTACTCTATGAAAATAGGTCCTGGGGCACTGTTTCGGAGCAACGTAGGAGTAATATTTGAATTTTTTTCTTCCAGCCTCTGAGACCATCAGATGTGCTTCCTGACACGGAAAACGCCAACCGAATGAACAAGATTCTATCTAAAGCGCCCGTTCGGGCTCCTAAACCACGAATCTATTTCTGCCTCCTTTTTTCGCCCAAAGACACACCAGCTCGGATAAGTATTGGTGCATGAGTAAAGAGTACAAGAGAATGTCCTGGTGACCGCTCTGGCGGTGATATGTATAGAACACATCGATGCCACGCAGCTGTATGATTCATTTAGTTATCATGTGAGTTTCAGAGGACTGAGCTGATTCACCTGTTTATAGACTTGAAGGCTGAGGTAGCTCTGGCCCTCGAAGGTTTCCGTATCTGTGAAACTTTCATGTTTCTCCGACACGAAACCATACCTTTAAATTCCTAGGACCTCACCCAAGTGAATGGCACTTCTTATAACAACAAGAGAACTCAATTGAATCGGAGTAATTGCGTTAACGGCACGGGGACTGAAACTCATCAAGTCTGAAGACTGCACAAATGCATTGACTCACTCTTGAGGTCCGTTAGACTAACATCGAGTCGACAGCCCACTATCACAATGGACTGACTAATGCAAGAACAGCACCGTTAGCTGAAGGCCTGCCAGACACAGTAAGCACTCGGAGAAAGGGTAAGCCACAAGAGGACGACGGGGACGGAGTCCATATCTCGAGTACGATGAGCCGAGCCGAAGATGCGTAAGTGCAGGAAGGAGTACGGGCGAGACGGGCACAAAAGCGGCTTGTAGCTCCATTGAAGTCAGCCCTCGCATATTAGAGAAGACGGCAGTGTCGACTCGGAGGAACTCGAAGCAGGCAGGGACAACATCGATAGAGGATTCCGCGCGTCTTGTGGAGATGGAGGCGAGGGAGGAGTAACGAGAGAAATGGACCGACTGGGCGCGCGGCGGCGGCGAGGTGGTGTCCCCGGACCTGCGCAGAGTCAGCAGAGGACCGTCCATCTGAGCGAAAGATGCAGCCCATGTGCTTGGACACGGACGTGGGAGAGAGCGCTGCTGGACGTGATCTCGATCACCTTCGACCTTGTCATGACGGCGAATCAGGGATCCGTATGTAGTAGCGGGAAGAGGCCCAGGTTTTCTCGGGGTCTGGAGGTTTGCGGGTTGACCGCGAGCGCCGGCGACGACCGGAAGTCATGAGCTTGAGCCGAGACCAAGAATCAGGCACCAGATTGACGGTGCCCGCTGAGAATGACGAGCCCGGACACAAAGTGTGTGTAGGGCAACGGCGGAGCAGCGCGCACATCCTCCAGAAATCTTCATGCGGGTGCTCGAGGTGGAAGAACGATGAGAAGGAGAGATAGGTGAATTTTTTGCACGCTAGACGAGCCGCGTGCCACGGCGCCTTCTCATGAGGTGCCGCGCATCGGGGAGCAGTCCACCCTGTGTGCCAGCACGGTGCCGACGAAGCGGCGTGCAGCGTGCGACTCCGCGTGCGCGATGAGCAGCTCGCCCGCCCGCCATCTCCTCCCCTACCCACACAGTGGGAGGTAAGGTAGACGGCGGCGGAAGGGACGACGTGCTGATGCGGGGCACCTCGTCGAGCGTGCGCGCGCGCCCAAGAGGTACACGATCCCGGAGGTGGTGGGACGAGCGGGATGGGGGACGAGCGCATCTCCACGGGAGGGCGGGCGCCGGTGAGCTTGGAGGCAAAGGCGTGACTCGAAAAAGGCTGCTAAATTTTCAATCGTCAGCCAGCATCGCAAGAGCAAAGCCAGGAACAGGAGAGAGGAATACATATGCCCGTGAGGTGAGGGTCGAGAAGAGGCTTGTGTGCTTGTTCGTTCCCCCCAGGGGAGCCTCCTACGAGTTATATAGACCACAGGACGAAGACGATGAGGCGTGTCATGGCGCAGGTGGGAGACGTGCGCTCTCGATCGTATCAGGCGGTGTCGGTGGAGGTGTACCCCCTCTGAGTCGACAGTATGTTCTGGTGCATGGGCCTCGCGGACGGCGCGCACCTCCGCCTCTCACCCCGCCGCCCATCGTCCCTACGCCGACCCCAAGGCGCCGCTCTCCGACCCCACCGACTCCTCTGCGCTGCTCTACATCTTCGAGCACACGGTGTGGTTCGGGAGACCATCCATCCCCGCTGTGGTTGTGGGAAGGGCTCGTGTGCTTGGAAGGCGACGGCGTAAGCTTCGCGAAAAGCGCCCATTGCCGGTGGACGCGCGGCAGCGGGGTCGATGGATGTCAGCGTAGATGCGTGCGGGTGGCCGGCGATCGGCGGGCGCGATGGGGTGTGCGCACGGCGGCGGGGTGCGAGGCCGAGGCGCATCATCATGTGTCATGCGGCGACTCAGCGGAGCGGGAGACACTTGCGCTGCGCTGAGAGAGGCAGGTTGCGGTGCGGGCACAGCGAGATCGCGCCGGATCGGGGCGCAGCAGACGCAGACCGAAGGACGCGTCGTCTTGTATGTGTGTATAGAAGTACTGGGTTCTGATTTATGCTTTGAGTAGCCTCCCCCGAGCTGAGAGCGCCCACCGCTGCGGGATGGGCCTTTGAATTGCCAATAATGTCGCCCCCCAGCGGACGGCCCAAAAGTACAGCATCCACGGCTTACGCCAGCTCGCTGAGCACAGATTCGGAGGCGCTCGACAACGATGCAAGAGGGGGGTACGTCTAGGTGTGGCAAGTTGGGTCCGCGCTCTTCATTTGTCGCATTACTTGCCGACTGACTTTGGTCTTCCGGCGACTCGAGGATGAGTACGGCCCCTTCAGAGCTGCCCATGCATGATGTGCGTTTTGAAGGGTCTATGGAATGTGCGAGACTGGCCATATACGCGAAGCGCTGACGCCCACAGCCTATAGGTGGTCCAGCGTCGCTGAGAGCCTTCCACAATCGGCTGGCTCTGCATCCACCGCGCAAGTCTCGCAGGAGGGAACTAGCTGGGGCCAACACTACTCGTCACAGCTGAAATGTCGAATAGAGTCCCGCGGTCGTACTCCAGGCCTAACTATGTTGCCGCAGGTGTCGAGCATGTTCTTCGTGTACAAACAGGCCCAGGACCTCCTTGGCAGCCGTGTGATGATGTAGTATTTCGTAGTAAAATCACCTCAGGGTACACCGCCAAAATTACGTAAAGGGCCTTTAAGGGGGGTTATTTTGTAGTACAATAACCCCCCTTAAAGGCCCACATCCGCCAGGCGGACATGTCGTAAGTATGATGCCATATCCGCTTTGGGAAACATGCGGCTGGCGGACGGCACCCGCCCCGCCCTACACTGGCTATACCGGCTGCCGTACCGTCTGCCAGTGCTTTGCCTCGCGTCTCATTATCATACCCAATATGTGCAGTCCTTCTAGGTTTGATTTGACCCGAAAATCAGCCCATTGCACACTGCGCCGGACACACCTGCTCACCATCCGCCCACCCTCAATTGTGCCGCCTACTGCTCCTTCCTTGTATCTCCTGCTCCCCATTGTGTCTATGCATTTAATATGATCTTTGCATCCCTGCTAGGTGCGATTTGACTCGAAATTCAGCATGTAGAACAACATGGCGGACACATCCGCTATCAATTTAGGCCTAGTTCTTGGTTGAATTCCCATGCTGTGGTGCTCCAGTTGAGTGAATAAACTTCCAACTGATATCTTGCTTACTTAGGTTCGATCTGATGGAATTCCGACTCGATGAGCACAGTGGCGGACATGTCCGCCACTTGAGTGTACCTGCACCCTACGCTGTACGGTACTGTACCTCTGGTTCCCCTCGTGTCCTGAGATTATAGCACATATCTCCAGTCTTTCTAGGCTCTATTTGGCCCGGAACTCAATGTGTAACACACCACACCAGAACATGCCTACTCATCACCTGCCCACCCTTGATTAGTCCGCCTACCGCTCTCTCCTTGTGTCTCTGGCTGCCCCTCGTGTCTATGGATCTAATGGGTGTTCTTCATTCCCGCAAATCTCAATTCAGCCCGAAATTCAGCCCATGGAACATTGCGCGGACACATCCGCTTATTGAGCAGGAGGCTGATTATTGCTTGAATTCTTGTGCTCTGGTACTTTAGTTAGCATGGTTAACTTCCAACTGATGCACTGATTACCTTTAGGTGCAATGAAATGAATTTCTGGCCCACGGAAAATAGTGGCGGATGTGTCCGCCAATCCATGACTCCAATATTTTCCTCATTTTCATTGATTTGGGCTGGCATGCAGAGTAGCTGCCTTCTACCCGGCACCTGGCGCTCAACCCACCTGGTTTAAACTTGCCAGATATGGTGGCGGATGTGTCCGCCACTTCAGTATACATTCACAAAATTTCCTGTTGGTCTGTGAATTTGAGTAATTTTTTTTTTCAACATTCCCCTTCCTTCTGGATTTGAACTCCAGTTTAAATCTCTCAATAAAGGCGGTGGATGCATCTGCTGCGCGATTGAACCATGTGTTGTTCAGCAGAAGTTGGAGGATTGCTTGGCCACCTCCAACATTGTTTTCGGTTTCCATTTCCTTGAATAATTCCTCGAGTTGTTGAACTGACTGGACTGACTTGAGCTTTCTCGAGGTGGGGAAATGTTTTCGATATGTGGGCACGCAAAAATGCAGCTATTCCTGCACAATCCGGGCACAGTTTCTTTGGACACTGGTACCTCAGTATTGTGCACAAAATCTGAGTTGGCCCGCTCCGAATATTGTTTATTTATGACCCATGTTTCCTCACTCAAATCTGCATCTTCAACCTCCTCAATTCGGTTTCCTTGAGTTTGAAGGACTTTCAGAGTCACCAGTAGGGTGGTAAAGGTCAAAGCCCTGAGACGGGCATTGAAATTCATATTATGTTGTGGAGGAGATGTTCGCATTCTGTCTGATGCAGGTGGCGGACACATCCGCCAGATGTTTAATCGCGCGTGGGGTTTGTTACATTTAATTGATCCCAGTCCACAAACCATCTGGTTGATGTTCCAGGGAGTGCAAAATGTTTCATTTCCACCAGAATGCCACGAGTTAGCTGCACAATTGGTCTCCATGTTGAAGTTCGATGTTTCCACCCAAATATCCCAGCTCAAAGCCAAAATAACCGGTCAATAGGGCCAATATACACAGAAGGGACTTACCAGAGCATATATGAGGACTTTCACAATCCAGGAATTTTATACAAGTGTCAAGCATAGATTTCCGATCATTTGGCCATAGTTCAACTGTGAACTTTGTTCACTTTTCAGACAGTTCTGTGCAGCCAATATCATACTTGGCAGCAAATTCTGAGATAAATCAAACTGAAACCAGAGGGCTTTCAGAATCATATTCCACCCCATAGATGTGTTGAAACAATTAGAAATGAGTCCAATAAAAAAGAATCTAATTAGATGGAGGTTTATACAGCTCCTGATTGGTTGATCAGGTGAGGTAAACTGCCGCCGCTGCTTACGTAAAAAGTGCGCGGACACATCCGCCAATGGCGCAGATACATCTGCCAGGCTGGCGGACAGGACTGCTACAGATTTCAAGTGTGTCAGGAGGGCTTTCAGAATCATATTCCACCCCATAGATGTGTTGAAACCATTGGTTGGGTGGGTGAGGTAAACCGACACCGCTGTCTACGTTGAAAGTGAGCAGACACATCCGCCAATAGCGCAAACACATCTAACAATTCTCCTGCATGGATAAGTGCATATTAGAGAGGCAGCTAATTGTTTTGGAGGTCAGAGAGATAGAATCAGAAAGGAAAACATCGAAGTCCAAAATCCTGGGACAGATGTAGCAATCCTTCCATGTGTCAAAACTGTGGATAGAAGTGGTGTAACCTTGGCTCGACCAGTTATTGGGCTCTCCAGGTTGTAAAAGTGTGTAATGCAACCGTGGGAATGTGCGGCGGACACATCCGCCACCTGCCGATTCAACCAGTTTTCCTCATTTCTGCATGTTTGAGTGTTTCAGTTACCATTCCTGCGATTTCCTTCCTCCTGGCTGCTGTGCACCTCCTGAAATTCAAACAATTCATTTCAATACCAAGCGAAACATAATTTCCTGTAGCATGGCATCTAGAGCGAGGAGCAGCTTGAAAGAAACAAGTCACTCCAATAGAAGAACAGACTGAGAAAATTAGGCTAGCCTGAGGTGAGAAGGTGAGAAGCAAATGAAACAAAGAGAATTTGTAAAACAATCAGAAGTTCCATCAAACAGTAGAGGCGGATGTGTCCGCCACTATTGCTAAGTGTTTGAAACTCGGTTAATTTAAATCTGAAAAGAAGAACACATCGAAAAGATAACCAAAGCCTCAAAATGTAAGGTCAGACTGAGGAATACAACCTACAGATCAGGGCTCAGGTGAGTGGCGGATGTGTCTGCCGCTATGAACCAAAAAGACAAAACTGGGTGGGTTGGGCACAGATAGAAGGTGGCTGTCGGGTGAAAACCAGCTGCATCAAGTACAGGATGAAAGCAATGAAGATGATGAAAAGGCCGGGGTTAAATTTGAGTGGCAGACACATCCGCCGCTATGCTTCACGAGCCGGAACTCGATCATAATGCACCTGGAAGTAAGCAAGATATCAATTAGAAGATAGCCTTTGGGATCAAATTACCAGAGCCTTGAAAATTCAACGAAAAAATCAAGCCTGCAATTGACGGCGGATGTGTCCGCCATGTTGTTCTACATGCTGAATTTCGAGTCAAATCGCACCTAGCAGTGATGCAAAGATCACATTGAATGCATAGACACAATGGGGAGCAGGAGATGCAAGGAAGGAGCAGTAGGCAGCGCGATCGGGGGTGGGCGGATGGTGAGCAGGTGTGTCCGATGCGGTGTGCAATGGGCTGATTTTCGGGTCAAATCAAACCTAGAAGGACTGCACATATTGGGTATGATAGTGAGACGCGAGGTGAAGCGCTGGCAGACGGTACGGCAGCCGGTATAGCCAGTGTAGGGCGGGGCGGGTGCCGTCCGCCAGCCGCATGTTTCCCAAAGCGGATATGGCATCATACTTACGACATGTCCGCCTGGCGGATGTGGGCCTTTAAGGGGGGTTATTGTACTACAAAATAACCCCCCTTAAAGGCCCTTTACGTAATTTTGGCGGTGTACCCTGAGGTGAGTAAAATTGGATTTTTGACCAAGAGGTCACAGCCTAGTTCGTCCGGGACCAGCAAGAACCGGTTGACATCTTGGAAAGATTAGTAAGACTTAGATAGCAAGCGGGTCTTAGTATTTTTCTATTCTTCAGAGGTCGTGGAAGGGACGCCGGTGAGCAGATGCCAGTGAATGATTGCCGAGACGCGTTATTTTCGTTTATTTCGTTGTGCTGTCTACTTCGCGCTTTAAAAGGACGATGGCAGACCCAATGTCTTTCTGTTACCCCCACCATCTCTGCCCCTCGCCCTCCGTGCCCTCACACACCCTCAAGCTACCCGCACCCAATAAACAATGTCTGGCAAAGTCAGCGGCAAATCAAAGTCGGGCAAGGCAGCAGGCAGCGGCGGCGACCCTGGCAAGTCCCAGTCGCGCTCCTCCAAAGCCGGCCTCCAGTTCCCCGTCGGTCGTATCCACCGTCTGCTGAAGAAGGGCAACTACGCACAGCGCGTGGGCGCGGGTGCACCTGGTCAGTCCGCTCCTACTATGTGCTATAAGAGCTAATTCGATTGCGGCGCACGCACAGTATACCTGGCGGCGGTCCTGGAGTACCTCGCGGCGGAGATCCTCGAGCTCGCGGGCAACGCCGCGCGGGATAACAAGAAGCACCGTATCGTGCCGCGCCACTTGCAGCTCGCCATCCGCAACGACGAGGAGCTGGGCAAGGTGTGTCTCTTCATTCATCTCCTCAGCTCAGATACTCATGCCGCCCACAGCTGCTCGGCTCGGTCGTCATCTCCCAGGGCGGCGTTGTCCCGCACATCGACCCCTCGCTCCTACCTACTGCCACGAAGAGTGCGTTGACCCTCCAGCTTGTCTGTCATTTTGCTGACTCGAACGTTTCTATTCGCAGAGGGCAAAGGCGCGGTCTCCCAAGAAGTGTTAGTCCCTTCCCCTTCGTTATCAAGTATCATAATCTAACCACACTTTTGTTCAGGTAAAACACACACACGACACCGGCCCCCTTATATTATGTGTATGCCCTCGTTTTGTACTGGCTGTATTAGTATGTACCGCACCGTTTATCTTATCTCGTGGTCTGGATTGTATCTCGTGTGTCGTGCGTGGTGTGGGGAGCCTTTCCCCGACCTGTGAAGCTTGAACCTGACGGCGGGCGCTCGACCTCAACCTTCATCCACAAGAGCGCAGCATCTAAATTGCCCACTCGTCTCGAGCGGTGCGTATTTGTTTTGCCTTCGTACATTGTATTATACAATCATACTCATCGTGCCCCAGGTGGACGGACACATCCGCGCGAACTTGAAAGGTCCTTGCTGCTGTTGCTCCACTGCAATCTAGCTACGCTTGCGGCACTCAGCACGAAGCTAGCTGTAGCGGATGGCTCTGAGTCGACCTGGCCTTGCGATGCGGTCCATACATACTCCCGCGCGGACGTCGCCTGCATCTTGCTGGATGACTTGACCTTGACTTGACATCATACCCCGCTCGTGCGCGTGTGGCTTAGAAAAAATCCGGCTGCTCTTCTTCCGTCTCGAGCACCCTCTGTCCGCCCTCGGCCTACATACGCTGTACGTCTACCTGGGCGCAAGCTCAGTACTCAGTCGTCGCCGACGCTCGCGGTCGGCCCGCAAGCCCTCCCCTCGAAGCGGACAGTGCCGCGAATCACGGTGCCTCTTCGCGCTACTACATACATACAGACCCCCGCTTTGATTCGCCATCGCGGCAAGTGACAAGTCGAAGGCACGCCTGCCCCCGCCTGCTTCTGCATCACGTCGTCTACCTCATCCCATGTCTACACGTTCCAAGCGCGCCAGCGCTGAACTCGAGCTCGCCTTGACCGTGACGTACGTGCGTGCATCTTTCGCTCGGATGGACGGACCGCCAGCGCTGACCCCGCACCGCAGGAGTCGATTCTTGATTTTTTCTCTCTCTTCTCCTCTCCTCCAGCTAGACAAAGACAAAACCTCTGTCGGCACCGTCCTCGCCTCGCCTCGCCTCGCCGACTTCAGCCTTCAGTTCCTCCGCGCGTCGCTGTAAGTGTAACTTACTTACCAGGGCTGACTTCAGTCGGCGACGCCACACGCCGTCGACCAGAGCACTCGTACAAAATTCGTTCCCGGCGCACCCCTACCGCAACGCAGGTCGTTCGGCTCCCCCACCGCGATATATACTATACTCTGCCCTCGTCGTCTTCGTCCTATGGCCTACATATGATATGTAGGCTGTGGAAGGCTGCTCAGGAAACACAAGCACCAGCCTCCCCGATCCTCCCGCGCGTGAATATTCGTCTCAGTCTTAGCCTGTGCGGTGACGCGACACCGGATGCCGCGGGGCACGAATACGTCGTGCGTCTCACTTGCCTTTTGCCCTTTCTTCGAATGCTTATTGTGGCCGGCAGACCGGACTGTCCTCGCCTTATAATTAATGTAACCAGCGGGTGAACCAAATTAAGCGCAACTCGTTCACGATTCAGGCCTTGGGTGTCGTGTACTTGGGCTCCGCGAGACTGGGCTGCCGTTCGGACATCGTCCATCCTGCTCGTTCCCGTTCCGCGCACGGAAGCCGGCGGGGACGAATCGGAGCTGGCGAGAAGGAGACGCAGAAGAAAGTGGGTCTTTGAGGACGAGGCCGAGAAGGAGAGGACGGGTGAGACGTGGCGGGGCAAAGGGAGCCGTCGGAATCGGAGTAGGCGACCTGCGCCAGAAGGTGCAAACATACAATGACATGCCCACCCGTTGGGTACGTCGCGCTCGCTCCGGGTATGTCCACCCCCTATCTATCCTTGCGCCCCGACTCTTGAGACGCTGGCTGATGATTCGAATTTTAGCGCTTCTTCGAGCCGCGCGCGGGCGCCTTTGCCTCGAAGATTGCCGTGGGCGTACGACCGGCGCCCGCTTCCCTCGCGGACAACCTGGCTAGATACGCTCTCGTTCTCACCCGCCCGCGGCCACCTCCCGGACCGTGTATGCACCGCTTCGGCACGGCTGCCTGGCGCGCTCGACGAGAGCACATCATCTACGTATACAGCCGCTGTCTATGCCTCCTGGGAACGGCGCGCCGTTGTGATGGGGGAGGAGATGGCATGGCGGGCGCGCTGCGCATCGCACGCTGCACGCCCTTTCGTCCGTCGAGGAGCACCGCGCCGGCGCACATGGTCGAGCGGGGGAGGATATAGCGGGCGCAGTGACGTGTGCGCGGCACCTCATGCGCTGTGGCACGCGGCTTGTCTGGTGTTCAAAGAACTCGCCTATCCCTCCTTCTCGTCGTTCCTTCCATCTCGAGCACCCACATGAAGATTGAAGATTTCTGTGCGCCGTTCCGCCCTCGCCCCACATAACATGTGCTTGTGTCCACCTCCGAGGGTACTCACGCAAGCAGTTCGGGGGCTCGTTGTTCTCGGCCGGCACCGTCAATCTGCTGCTTGATTCTTGGTCTCGGCTCGAGCTGATGACTTCCGGTCGTCGCCGGCGTTCGTGGTCGACCCGGGAGAACTACTCTGCGGATCCCTGATTCGTCGTCGTGACAAGGCCAAAGGTGGTCTAAGCACCGCCTATGCATCACGTCCAGCAGCCCACGTCTGCGTCCAAGCGCGAGGGTTGGACACGCCTCGACGTACGTACGTGCATCTTTCGCCTCAGATGGACGGACCGCTGCTGACTCTACGTAGGTCCGGCCACACCACCTCTCCCAGTCGATCCTTTTCTCTCGTTCCTCCCCCCCTCTCCTCCAGCTATACAAGACGCATGTAATTGTTGTCCCTGCCTGCCCCAGGCTCCTCCAAGTCCGCACCGCCGTCCACCCATCTTCCGTCTCCTTAATATGCGCGGGCTGGCTTCAGCGAAGCCGCAAGCCGCTTTTGCGCCTGTCTTGCCTCCACTTACGCGTCTTCGGCTCGGCTCACCGTGCTCCCCTCCTCGCCCCAGATATGGACTCCATCCTCATTGTCCTCTAATGTATCTGGTGGTCGTGTTGGTCGAATGGTGGCGGGTTCGGAGCACATACGTCGGCACCTGCGGCTCCTTGCGTAGAAGGAATATCGACGGCTACTACCCCTGGAAGGAACGAACATGAACACGAGCGGCGCATACTCTTCTGTGTCCTCTCGTCTCGATCCTTAGACATCCGTCTCCGTCTTCTCTTTTGCGGCCGGTCTACACCTAACGATACATTGTCTGTCTTTCTTGTCTCCCTTTCTTCGAGTGCTGCCGACGGTGCTGTTCTCGCATTAGCCAGTCTATCGCGACGGGAAAGATCCAATCCACGCGCACCGGTCGTCCGTGCGGGTCGCGCAAGTGCCTTGCACTACGCGGGGTCCGGTTCGTTTCGCGCGCGGAAGTTGCCCAAGTCGTGGCCGAGGGGGGAAGTGGAAATGAGAGCGGCACGGGCGAGGAAGAGAAGGGCGGAGTGGAGCAGCGAGATCAAGGCGCGGTTCCCCGAGAACACCGTCGCCTCCGTGGATGTGGGCCTGAATGGACGTGGTGCGCCTGAAACGGCGCTTGGAGAATGCGACGAGGAGATGCGTGATTCAGCGGATAACGGAGGCAGGGGGAGGGGTCTTATATCTGCTGCATTCATATTCTCTACGATTACTACCCTGTATCCCATCCGTCCAATTACAATAATCGAGATTTGCCTTTGAAATACACAAGTGAACGGTGGCTGTGCGGTATTGTTTCACCACAACCCAGAACTTCGATTGTCTCTATCTTGTTCAAATTCCCTACTATACCGAAATGCTCTACTTCACAGCGCATTTCTGGAGCAGCACTTCTTTCTGCTTGTATCGACCATTCGAAACGCTCCATTCCAGGCGAACTCTTTCTTGCTGTCTATACACGGCTATCCCGGAGCTCATCAAAATTTGATAGGATTCTAAACCCGTAGAAATTTGAGCGGTTTTCGTTCGGACTTTTTAGAGAAAAATGTTGTTGACCTCAGCTTGATCGACCCATCCTTGAGATCTTGAGACTCGCAGGCAGAGAAGTTCGAAGTTCGAGTGTGAGCCGATGTTTGAACTGTGCCGGTGAGGCCCGTGGGTACTCGAGATAAGATGGTGGGTCGACCGACCAAGCCGACCATCGGCCCTTAGCTTTTTTTGGTAATTTCCCGCCTTGAAGATCAGAAGAACACCAACAAGAAAAAAGACGGTTAAGTAATACTGTATACAATTCAGATGAAGGGGTAAGGATCGTGAAACACGGAGATGGCTCAGGGACGACAGGACTATATGGGAAACCGGCCAAGTACGAATGGACTATCAACAAGTCGTCCAAAGGGATGCGTAGAGGGAGTGGGGCGCGGCAATGAGCTAGCGGGCGTCGTTGCCCGCTGGCATTCCCGCATGCACGAGATTGAGGGCCAGGACCAGGAGACGGGGTGGGAAGGCTTGTGCGGGGTCCGACCAGCTGCGCGCACGATTCAGGCCACTGCAGAATCATGCGCGTCCGAAAGACACATGCGCGACCGGCCAGTGGTGGTAGATTCCGTACGTCGGGCGCCTGTGGAAGTGCCCTCCCCACTCATCCTTCTCCTCCGCCCTATTGCACCAGTCCTCATGCGCGCCGCGTGGCTCCCATTCGCGATGCCACTCCGGCCGCGACATATGTCGTTCCTCAGTGGCGTTGTGGTCGTCCGCGACGCACTGCCGCTCGCGTCTGTCTTCGTAGGCCCGTCCTCATTGCTGTATCCCCCCTTCAGCGAGGGCCCGTGCGCCCTGGGGTTTTGCTGTGTCGAGGAATGAGGGAGGGATGCATGCGCCGTGGCCCCGCCGCTTGCACCGAGCGAGGCTGATCGAGTTAGAGGTGGACGAGCGCGGGGAGCGGCGGGGAGGGCAGTGGGAGGGGTGCGACCCAGTGCGCACACTCGCTCGAATCGTCTACAGCGGCTGTATACGATTGTGTGCAAGGGTGTTGAGGGTGCGCAAGGGTTCGTCCCGATCGCGGCGTGCGGCCGAGTGCATCGTGACGTGCACCGGCGGGATCGCGGACATGCCCCGGGGCGGCGAGCGCGAGGGCTTTCTTCAGAGCGGCGCGGTCGGTGATGGGACGTGCGTCGAGGACCGGCGGGAATGGGAGGGGAGAGGAGTCGGCGATGGTGCGGATCCAGCTGTGGAGTACACGGGGCAGGTGTAGGATCAGGGCGTACAGCGCACAATGCGATGTGCCGAGTGCGGTGGACGACGGCGCGAACGCACTGCCGAATAATATGGCGATAACACCGTCAGTGATGCGACAGTGCGCGCCGCTGACGGCTTCGAGCTGGCTGGTGGGGATGCCGGAATGGGGCGACGTTTCGGTGACGAGCAAGCGTGGGCGATGCGCGGGGCGAAACATCGATGGGTGATGAGACGGCAATTCGCGCACGGCTGGGTACGGTCTCGTCATGGAAGCGGTGGAGGTGCGTTTAAGGGCAGGCTGCAATCTCCGTGGCACGTGGGCGTCTCGTCGTCGGTGAGAATGCATGGAGGGAGGCTCGAGCGCAGATCCGGGGAATCGCTGGGATGGGCGGTAGCCACGAGGATTTGGGAGAAGCTTGAGCAAAGAAACAAGAGTGAGATGCAATAATACGCACCGTCCCGACCACGGGCGCGCGACGTCTGGGATGCCCTCGGTGGGGGCGATGGTGAGGTTGCATGACCGCGAAGACAAGGGCGGCCGGGCGGCCGGGGTTCGTCGCGGCCTTGTGCGATGGGGTGCGGCGAATGGACCTGCGCGTACTGTGCCGAGACGGTCATACGGCGAATGGACCGGCGTAGGCGGCGCGTGCGCTCCGGAAGTACGATATGTATAGTGATGGAAGGGTCTGTGGAGGTTAGAAAGGATAATTAGGACAAGAAATAAATGGGAAGGGCGGATAGATATTTACTCACATGGACAGCAAGACCCGCGGCGTTTCGGTCGCATAACACCCGTATCCATTCCACAAAGGCGCCATGGGAAGCGTTGTCACGTCGTTGGTTGGGTCGAATCGAGAACAGGAAGGATACCTGAATTTTTTGGGAAAGGGAAATGTGAGCGAGCGATTTTTGGAGAAAAGACAGAAAAGAACATAGTGGGAACAGACCTGGGGTTGGGGCAGAGGCACCAGCGTTGAGGGTCCTGCTCCCGAGGTAGAGAGCTACTAGTACAGGCATTTGCCATAGACTGGAAATTTTCGTTCCTCGTTTGGCGGGCGGGTACTGACTCGAGCCCAGAGAGGGAGATGGGGTGGCGCCGAGCATGAGAGAGTAGGGGGGGGGTCGGTTCATGGCCCATGCGGCTGTGAGCGGTGACAGGCACAGGTAGCAAGGGCGCGGCATCGGGGACAACGTAGTGAGCGGCGCGAGCGGAAAGCGTAGAGAGGGGCAGCGGAATAGAGAGGCGGCGGCATAGCGGGCGGCGGGCGGCGGCAGAGGGAAGCAGGGCGGGCGATGGCGTGCAGGTCAAGCTGAGGGTCGTGGCGTTGGCAAGCGAGGAGGGCGACGCCATACGCGCCCAAACAAACGCGGCGGTGGCGGCTAGGTGCATAGGGGCGGGCGGGCGGGATGGTGTTGGAGCCGGCGCTCGTGTTTGTCGAAGGATCGGTAGAGACTGGGCCGTTAATCGCGTCGGGAGAGCCGAAAGTGAGCTACAACGGAGGGTAGCCGCGTGTCGAAAGACGTGTAGCCAGTACTAAGCAGCCCCTCGCCGATTCCATCGGCCGCGGCTAACAAGTCCAGCTGATATTACTTGGATATTACCAGCAGGCGCCGATATCCACGCCGAACTGAGCGATGTAAGAGTCGGCTGACCCACTCCGCCGACGCCAAAGCGATGATTGGGCGGTGTATTTTTGTCAAGAAGACGGTGATATCTACATCCCGGAGTTACAACAGCCAATACGTCGGACAAATGAGTAACCGTCCCGCACCAAACCTTTGTGCACTGTTATGTGCCTGATGTGGACTCAAGATCAAGTGTTCATTCTTCTCATTTACAGTACACCTTCGCCACCGTCGCTGATTGAGCTCTGATAACGATCATTAAAACAGCTTCCATCTTACGGTGAGCTTCCAAGCACGCTGTCGAAGAGTCAATTTTGGAACTGCCTCGCCTCTTGCGCACTCCCACCATCTACCTCGCTCGCATTTCGCACTACTATGTCAACCCCTCAGACCTCCACAACCCGGGATCAGTTAGCACACTCGCCGGAGCAGCACATACACTTGGTAGCGGCATCCTTGACACCCTCAGGCTGGCCAAGGAGGCAACTGCTGGCAGTTCAGTGCCCGGGCTTGAGGGCACCATTGGTACTGTCTTGGCACTGGCAGAAATGGTTCAGGTGTGTAAATCCATTCCATGAAAGGTAACAAGACTTACGGGGATTTAACCAGAGTATGAAATCAAACAAACAAGCTTTGGCAGAGCTGCAACCATATCTGGAGGATTTAAACAAGATTGATACATCTGACTGCAGCAAGGACTTGAAAGATCGTCTAGAAGCATTTCAAATGTATGCCTATGGACAGCCCTTGTCATGATAACTAATTCACTATTTTTCACCTTTCAGGAAGGTCACACCAATAATCGCAGATTGCAAATCATTGCAATCAAAAGGCAAGGTCACACGTTTTTTGAAGGGCAAGGAATACAAGGAGAAGATTCAAGACCTGAGAGACAGGGTAGCTGGTCATATTCGGGACTTCACTGTGTGGATATTTCATTGCACTTCCACATGTTCTAACTTGTCTTCTAGTTTTATGGTTCAATTTCGGTCGAGATATTGGTTGGAAATTTGGTGGCTCAAGGTGAGTTGGGCTGTTCCTCGCACCATAAATATATGAACCTTGGCTAGTTACGCAAATTGCGCCACAAGGTAAGCTAAAAGTTCAATAATGAATACACTAAAAATATTCATGTTTTTTTCAGTTCAAGAAACAAACCAAAATGGTATGAGCTGATTTCTTAGTCTGGCATCCAATGCTTAGCAACTACTTTTCTATCAGTAAAGCAGGTCCAGAGAACCATGGATGAGGTCCAGAGAACTATGGATGATGCCAAATCAAAAGGTGTGCACTTGATCTTCTGCCTCATGTTTCATTGGTTGATAGAGCCTTGGCATAGAAATTCTTGCAAAGATCAAATATGTTTCAGCTCGCTACAATGCTGAAAATACCCCAAATAGTTGCCTATCAGGTACCCGGGAAGAAATAATCAACTACCTTGTCACTCGCTGCTCTGATGCATCTCAGCACATTATCATGCTTAGTGGCTCAGCAGGTTCAGGAAAGTCAACAATTGCTAAAACTGTTGCAGCTATTCTTGCAGAGAAAAAAATTCTAGCAGCCTCATTCTTCTTTTCTCGTGAATATAAAGAGCGCCGAGAAATTAGAGGTCTTCCAAAAACCCTGGCATATCAGCTTGCGGATTTTAGTGTTGACTTCAAGAATCTGGTGGTGAAATTCTTGGATGAAGATCATTCTGGAATTCTTGATGCAGCTCCAGAGGTGCAATTTGAGAAGCTGGTTGTTGATTTACTTCACCGGATCCCAGCCTGTGAAACTCCTTGGATTATTTGTCTTGATGCACTGGATGAATGTGGACAAGATCAGGGCCAGATGTTCCTCCAATGGCTTTCTGATAGCATACATAAATTACCTCGTCATGTCCGGTTCTTTCTGACTGGACGGCCAAATGTTCCCTCATATCTGAAGCATGGCACCTTGGTCTCATCAATGCATCTTGTTGTTCTGGATGACATTGACAAGAAAGTAGTGCAAAGGGACATCCAGCTGTATGTGAAGACATCTCTGCTTGGAAGCCACTGGGCAGCACAGCAGCAGTGGGCTGCTTGTGCTGGTGAAATTGAAAGGATAACAGATCTAGCAGACGGTCTTTTTGTGTTTGCTGCCACTTGTGCACGTTACATTCAGGATAATGCACCAAGATGGGGAGCTCAAGCTGCAATGGAGTCTCTTCTAACAGGTGTTAGGCACAAGAGTCTGGATGAACTTTACTATAACATTGTTCACCAGGCCATTCCCAAACCAGATGATGAAGACACTTATGCATCAAAATTCTATACAGATTCTAAAAAAGTTCTGGGTGCAATCTTGTCTGTGTTTGAGCCTATGGATATTCCAACTCTAGCCTCACTCCTCAAGCTGGAGGATCAGACAGTGAGGAGAGTTCTAGAACCTCTGAATTCTGTCATCAAGATTCCTGATGGTGCTACTGGAAAGATCAAGATCATTCACCTCTCATTTCGGGACTATATAACATCAAGAATTCAGAAAGATAGATCAGATCTGTGTTATGAACCACAGATACAGCACCAGGAAATTGCTGTCTTGATATTACAGAACATGCAAAAGGAACTTCAGTTCAACATCTGTAACTTACCAACATCCCACTTGGCAAATGTGAACATGCCAGATTTTGATGTGCTGGTGAAACACATTTCAGGGCTGCTGAGTTATGGATGCCAATTCTGGGCAGAGCATGTTACAGCAATCCAATTCAATTCTGGGATTGAGCAAATGGTGGAGGAGCTACTGCATGAGAAGATTTTGTTCTGGCTTGAGGTCATGAGCATCTTAGGGGTAACAACAGGTGCCATTTCAGCTTTGGCAAAGTTTAAAGCATGGGCAAAGGTTTAGTATATTGTTATTCGAAGCTGCATAGAGACTGATGAATGTTTCAGGGGCAAAAGATAGTGGAATTTGTTGAAGATGCCAGAAAATTCACTACCATTTTTTACCCTGCAATCTCATACAGTGCTCCTCATATCTATCTGTCTGCACTGGCGCTGGCACCGGTGCAGTCAGAAATTAAACTAAGTTTTACAAGACAATTTCCTAGTCTGCTCTCTGTGCAAAAAGGACAAAGAGTAAATTGGCCAGCAATATTGTCAAGGCTTGTAGGGCACACTGACTGGGTTTTGTCAGTGGCCTTCTCCCCTGATGGCAAGCACATTGTCTCCGGCTCCTCTGACAAAACACTGCGCATCTGGGATGCAGAGAGTGGTGCTGCTGTTGGCAACCCTCTTGAGGGGCACACTGACCCGGTTCGGTCAGTGGCCTTCTCCCCTGATGGCAAACACATTGTCTCTGGCTCTTCTGACAAAACACTGCGCATCTGGGATGCAGAGAGTGGTGCTGCTGTTGGCAAGCCTCTTGAGGGGCACACTGACTCAGTTTGGTCAGTGGCCTTCTTCCCTGATGGCAAGCACATTGTCTCTGGCTCTGAAGACAAAACACTGTGCATCTGGGATGCCAAGAGTGGTGCTGCTGTTGGCAAGCCTCTTGAAGGGCACACTGGCAGGGTTCAGTCAGTGGCCTTCTCCCCTGATGGCAAGCACATTGTCTCTGGCTCTTCTGACCAAACACTGCGCATCTGGGATGCAGAGAGTGGTGCTGCTGTTGGCAAGCCTCTTGAAGGGCACACTCACCTGGTTCGGTCAGTGGCCTTCTCCCCTGATGGCAAGCACATTGTCTCTGGCTCCTCTGACAGAACACTGCACATCTGGGATGCAGAGAGTGGTGCTGCTGTTGGCGAGCCTCTTGAGGGGCACATTGACAGGGTTTTTTCAGTGGCCTTCTCCCCTGATGGCAAGCACATTGTCTCTGGCTCTTCTGACAGAGCGCTGCGCATCTGGGATGCAGAGAGTGGTGTTGCTGTTGGCAAGCCTCTTGAAGGGCACACTGACAGGGTTTGGTCAGTGGCCTTCTCCCCTGATGGCAAGCACATTGTCTCTGGCTCTGATGACAAAACACTGCGCATCTGGGATGCAGAGAGTGCTGCTGTTGGCAAGCCTCTTGAGGGGCACACTGACATGGTTCGGTCAGTGGCCTTCTCCCCTGATGGCAAGCACATTGTCTCTGGCTCTGATGACAAAACACTGCACATCTGGGATGCAGAGAGTGGTGCTGCTGTTGGCAAGCCTCTTGAGGGCCACACTGGCTCGGTTTTGTCAGGGGCCTTCTCCCCTGATGGCAAACACATTGTCTCTGGCTCTGAAGACAAAACACTGCGCATCTGGGATGCAGAGAGTGGAGCTGCTGTTGGCAAGCCTCTTGAGGGGCACACTGGCTTGGTTTGGTCAGGGGCCTTCTCCCCTGATGGCAAGCACATTGTCTCTGGCTCTAAAGACAAAACACTGCACATCTGGGATGCAGAGAGTGGTGCGGCTGTTGGCAAGCCTCTTGAGGGGCATACTGACCCGGTTCGGTCAGTGGCCCTTCTCCCCTGATGGCAAGCACATTGTCTCTGGCTCTGATGACAAAACACTGCGCATCTGGGATGCAGAGAGTGGTGCTGCTGTTGGCAAGCCTCTTGAAGGGCACACTGACCTGGTTCAGTCAGTGGCCTTCTCCCCTGATGGCAAGCACATTGTCTCTGGCTCTGATGACAAAACACTGCGCATCTGGGATGCAGAGAGTGGTGCTGCTGTTGGCAAGCCTCTTGAGGGGCACACTGGCTCGGTTCGGTCAGTGGCCTTCTCCCCTGATGGCAAGCACCTTGTCTCTGGCTCTGATGACAAAACACCTGCACATCTGGGATGCAGAGAGTGGTGCTGCTGTTGGCAAGCCTCTTGAGGGGCCCACTGACTCGGTTTGGTCAGTAGCCTTCTCCCCTGATGGCAAGCACATTGTCTCTGGCTCTATTGACAATACACTGCACATCTGGGATGCAGAGAGTGATGCTGCTGTTGGCAAACCCCTTGAGGGGCAAAACTGACTGGGTTCAGTCAGTGGCCTTCTCCTCTGATGGCAAGCACATTGTCTCTGGCTCTGAAGACAAAACACTGCACATCTGCAATGCACAAGGTATTATAGCCTTCAATAACGACTCTGACCAGGTATGTATCTCAATCCCACCATTTGTTACCTTCTCTGATGCAATTTCAGAGTAATTTCCACAGTACATCACTGTTTTGGACCCTCCATGAAGCTGGCTGGGTATTATGCAACTCAAACCTGCTCTTTTGGCTCCCTGTTCATCACAGAAATGGTTTCTGGATGCCTCTGAACACTCTAGTCATTGGTCAAGAACAAACACTTCTCTCATACCAAAATTTCAAGCATGGTACAGAATGGGCAAAGTGTTATTCCCCACCTAATAATTCTTGGTCTAAGAAATGATGTTTGGTCTTCTACAACATCATCTCATTCTTGTAACCACAGTCCAACCAATATATTTCTTATTATTACAGCACTTTGCGGAACATAAGGCGCGGATGCTTTTTTTCTGTTTTCAACAGTTTTGACTAGAACACGCGCCATGGGGTCAATTTTGATCGGATTACCTTGAGAGTAGGTGCGTTGGAATCGTGCTGGAAATCTAAGGTAGGCGACATACACATCCATCGAGTCACGTGGAACGTGATGTCACACATTACAGTAACGTGGGAAAGCACGAAATCTTGGAGGCGATTTTTTTTTTTTGTACCTCTGTAGGTCAACAGGAAAAAAATATCTATTCAATTTCCATGATTTCTACCAGTAGTCCTCTGCCTAATGTCCTCCCGATATGAAGGGGGAAGGGTCCGATGGCCCCGATACTTTTTATTAGCCCAAGCTGCATCCGCACCATTCAGCCCATGATAGTATGCATCAGAAAATCTTGAGGACCGAGTCGCAAAGCGGCGCATTGATTCAAGGGGAACTGAATCAAGAGCCGTAAGCATATTTTTTTCCAAATCTTCCTCCATTGATGATGCTGGAAACATGCGGTAAATGTGCTTGGCATACCCCCAGCATTGCTCAATACAATTGAGCTCAGGGTGGTATTTGGGAAAGAAAATGACTTCATATCCACGCTTTTCACTGTGCTCCTCCAGCATGGATTTTTGGGCTTGAAAGTCCGGTTCTGAATAGATGATTTTCTTGAGGCAACAGCGTGTGGAAGTAGAATGGCGGCATTTGAAGTTGGAGCCACATTGGGCCTTGAGCTTTTTACCAGCGGCGGAGCTGGGGTCCGGGGCATCGGGATCAGGGAGATCATGGCCCTTTGCCTGACGCTCCTGGATGATTATCTTCATCCCCTTGAACCGGCCGTCGGGCAAATAAAGTGACTGCGGGGTTCCATCGCGGAAGGTTCCATCACGCATACGGATAAGTTGTGTTGTTCCATCGTCGTTTTTGACCTTGTTGAAATTGTCTGAAGGCTTCGCTGTCATCTTCGAAGCGCTGAGGGCATCGGGTGCACGGGCCGTATGAATTGTGGCATTGTCGTATGCAAAGACATGCTTTTCATCGGCGTAATCCTGGTCGAGAATATCCATGGCGCGTGTCGATTGGTCAATGATATCTTGTGTTGTTTGATAGCCTTCACGCTTCTTCCCCGCCTTCAAAAGGTTCCGTGCGGTTTTGAATTGACTGTGAGCGGCGGTAAGCTTCATTTGATCATTATACAAGTGCGAAAGAAATCTCACCCAGTTTCCGGATCTCTTGTCTTTGACCGCATGAAGCCATAGTCAGGAGACATAAAATCTCCGACCATCTGACTTGCCCCCTCGCCCTTGGCCTTTATTTTCGCAGTTTCCGACTTATGGACCCAGCGCAAGTCACGCCGATCATTGGCGTAAAATGTTGATTCATTGTGACGCCAAATTACCACTATTCGTGCGTCCAGGGAAGAGCTGAAGAAAGCCCGCATTTGGGCATCAAATTCGATCTGCGCATCTGTATAGTTTCTGTTCCACCAGCGGGTCCTTGCTTCAAGTTCTCGCCACCTCGGCAAGAAAACATTCTGTCGGTAGTTGACCACATCTTCACACTCGTGGCCATCGGAGTACATCCCCTTGGGTTCCTTCCGCCACCGGTATCCCATCTTCTTCATCCACTGCTGTGCAGTTCGAACAGTAATCTGCCTCTTAACGCAGAGTCGGGCCTGGAATTCGGGTGTCGCGATGTATCGAGCGATGTCTTTCGCAGAGACCCATTTCCCCAAGGACTGCAGATGCATATGGATATCGCCTGCAAGATCCTCGTCTGAAAGCATGGAGGAGTGCCACCGGCCGTGCTGATGAGTATGAATATTCTTGCTGTCCTCGCAGAATTTAATGGACCACTCGCGGATTTTTCGTCCCAGCCAAGTTTTTGACCCGGTCTTTCCACTGGCTGTAGCAACGGTCTCCGAATGCATTGTCCAGCCCTGGTATCCCGATGACTTGTATAAACGAAGAAAGCAAATCATGCACTCGAGTCGCGTGCTTGTAACGAGATCTAAGTTCGTCTTTTTATGTCCACGGCCCGTGGCACGTCGGGGATGCAACAGATCTTGTAATTTCTGGAGCGCGACGTCAACAGAAGCATTGCTTGGCACTGAACTGGGCAGCTTTCTGTGATCTGGTCTATCCGGCAGAATGAAGCCTTGTTCATGGGGAAAGCATGTGGGGGAAGTCGAGGACGATGAAGGGGCGGTATGTGAGCGAATGGGTTCGATTGGGGGCGGGGAATTATTTGGCACCATTGCGGTCATGGTAGGAACAGAATTTTCCCAAGGAAGAGTTTCCGCAGCAGGGTCCCATGGTAAGTCGTCAAGACCCTCTTCCGCCATGGCCTCGGGGCTCAGCTGGTACGGTTCCACGGCGATAAAATCCCCATCCTCATTGTCCTCTTCATCTACGTCTTCCACTGCTGTCCGCTGTTGCGATGGAGCCCTTGAAGGCTCTGGAGAAGGCTCGAGATCCGCAACCAAATTTCGGGCTTCATTCACTACCCTGTCCCTAATGCAAGGCTCCTCGAATGGCAATCCTGGATCCAAATTGACGTCCATGGATGTGAAATCATCGCTATTTACAGGCTCGATGACCGGTATAGGCTCTGGGGTAATGACACGAGTGCGCGAGGCGGCCGAGAAGAAGTCTTGAATTTTGGTTGCCTTGACTTGGCAGCGTAAATTATCCTGTTGTTCACGCTCTAAGCGCTTCTTTTCCGCCTTTCGGAGCTCCTGCTGGCGTCTTTGGGATAGTTCCTTGCCGATTTTGGTGTTGTGGTAATTTCCACGGCGTGGAGGAGCCGCACTGACGTGCAGAGCAGCCAGGTACTGATCACTGAGCTGCAACCAATTTTGCAAGGCTGCACCGTTCTTGGGATGAGGAACATCGTCCTCCTCCTCAATATCAATTTCGGAGTCCTCGTCTCCGCTGTCCGAATTAGATTCGGGGTCTATAGGGTTGTCGAAGTCATTGCGAAAGCCCTCGGAATCACTTCCAAAGTTTTCCTCATCTGAGAAATGCTGCTCTGGTGGCATGTTTCGAGGCCTTTTCTGGGTGTCTTCATCATCGCTCTCGCAGACTGTACGCTTTCTCTGTGATAAATCGAGTTCAGAGCACAAAAACCAAAAGTTTAGGTGACCGACACTGACCTTCTCGGCAAAAGCCCCTAGATTTTTAGCCTTTGCTTTCCCTTTCTTGATAGGCATGTTCAGAATTGGTTATGACACGACTAGACGTCCAGAAATGACTCAAATAGCGGGTGGCAAGGTGGATTAACGAAGAATATGTTCGATGACACGTGAGCATGTGATCGTACAATTTCCCTTTTGGGAAATGCGAAATTTCTGACCTCAAAATACATTTGCATGCGAGATGCCTTCCCATCGCATTTAGAGTGTTTTTCAAGAAATAAGTGAAAGACTTTTTTTTGACAACATATATTGCTATTCCGAGACCACAGGATTGTTCCTACACTCAAACCGAGTGTTTTTGTGGTTGTGGTTTATACCCCCGACCCGACGCCCCCGACTAGTTAGGGCGGGAAGGCGGCGTCACACTGTGATGCACGTGACTCGATGAATGCGTATGTCGCCTACCTTACAGGGGATCGAATGCCGGTTTTTTTTATGTAATCACATAGTGTAAAATCTTCCAAAATATCATGGTCTCCAGTAGGACAGGTGTAGCACAAGGAATACTGGTCTGATTGACCTAATTTTTGGATATGTCATGAGTCCTGGCTGGTGCTAGAGGACCATGAGGTTTATAAGAATGGCTATAGCCAAATTCCCATACAGAGCTCTACTTATCATGGGACATGAATATTGCCCTACCTAAAATGGGCATCAAATCATGTTCACTCAGCATGTTGCCTATAAACATGTGTCATCCTTTAGTAACATCCTAGATACATAACATATCCCAAAACTAGGTCAATCGGACAAGTATTCACTGTACTACACCTGTCCTACTGGAGACCATGATATTTTGGAAGATTTTATACTATGTGATTACATAAAAAAAAACCGGCATTCGATCCCCTGTAGATTTCCAGTGCGATTCCAACGCACCTACTCTCAAGGTAATCCGATCAAAACTGACCCCGTGGCGTGTGTTCTAGTCAAAACTGTTAAAAACAGAAAAAAAGCATCCGCGCCTTATGTTCTGCAAAGTGCTGTAAAGAGATCCCTTGTATCAGATTGTTCATTTTTGCCCTGTTCCAGCAAGACACAGTTTGTCCTCAATTCTCATGCTGTGGATTTTGGGTGCAACATCAGTGATAACAGCTGTTATATGTAACTGCCCAATCCCTCACGCATCTGCATTTGTCTCTGATTGTGGGTAGAACCAATATAAAACAAAATAACAATCAAGCAAAAAGGGCTGCTAAATCCACCACTGGCAGCCAAATAGGCTGGCCCAGACCACAGGCCAATTTCTACTACTTGATGAAGAAATGTGCATACAAAGCCTGTAAGCCCTGTTCTGGCATGTCAACCACTTAAGGCTCTGCCAGATGGTTCAGACTCATGGTTGACCAAGTTTGACCTTGGGAAAACTCAGGTATTCTGGCATGAGAACAGTCAAGGAGTACTTGGTCTGTGGTATACTGTCAAGACTGACAACCCTACATCAGACTAAGGTGAAGGCTTTCATCACAGCTGTTGGCAAGAGAGAATGGCCCCATATGATATCCTAGGTGGTATTTTTGCATTTTCTGTTGAATTCATGTACTGATATCATGAACACTTCTGATTCACCAGTCTGAGTTTACCTTTGGATTGAGTCTTCTGCAAAGATTGACACCCTCTATCCACAGATGGCTCCCTGGATCTGATTCAAGTAGAGACTTGAGCCTTTGCTGTTGCGTCCGGCAAGTTCCGTTGATGCACACCCTTTGGGGTTTTCGCAATGAAGATCTTCTGAGTGTTCCCCAAATCAAACATATGACTTATGCAACTATGCCTCCCTCTTATTATTCTTATTGTCTTTCGCTTTACTTATTGTCTTTAACATACTTCTTTCCGCATTCAAACTGTCTCCATATTTAGCATATTTAGTATAAATATGTATTATGTTCTCTTGTATCTTCAGTTGAAAATTAATGTGCTTTGCCTCTGCATTGCTCTGTGGTCTGACTTCTTCTTCCTTCGTCGTAAAGCCAAGTTAGTTGGTGTACCCACTCGCCTTTGTGGTATCACTTCCGGCCTTATCTGTGTTCCAGCCATCTTCTGTCTCCAGCATCTTTCCGTCTTCCGGCCTTTCTCTGACACATATAACACACACTGGAAACATCTAAACCCACCAAGGAAACATCGTCTGTATCTATGGCATTCAATTCTTATTGACTCCTCACCAATGTTATTGGGGGGGACACAGACATATTGGTAAGTGACACATTGAAGAGTATAGCCTTCTGCATCTTTGTTCATTCACAGCTCTAGTAGACCCCAACATCTTCTGTATCTATGGCATTCAATTCTTATTGACTCCTCACCAATGTTATTGGGGGGGACACAGACATATTGGTAAGTGACACATTGAAGAGTATAGCCTTCTGCATCTTTGTTCATTCACAGCTCTAGTAGACCCCAACCTTTCATCTCCATTCTAAAAAGTCCTCATATTGATATCTTGCTAAGCAAGTTTGTCTGATTGAAACCAGGGCAAAGGTGAGTTGTGCTGATGTGTTGATTTGAGAAAGGTCTGATCACTGAGCTGCCGGCACCCAATCAACAGTCATCATTCATTTTCTGTTGGATCTGACTTGATGGTTCTCACCACATATAAAAAATGATTCACAAACTGACCATTCAGGGAACAATGGCCTTACCAGACAACAGTGAGGGGAAATAAATAAATACAATCTGGACATAAATACAACAGGCATATGGGGAAGGAATTTAGCATGGCATTAGAACAGAGACAACACCTTCTGAACCCTTCAAATGTGCACTTTCAACCAGCTGGATCTCAGATGATCCCGTGTTCAGCCACTGATCAGGTGCAGTCAAGTGGTCAAGGCTTCTTGATTACACTTTTCAGCAGCTGAGAGCCTCACATCAATCTGAGTGACATCTGTGGCCTGAAATGATCGCTCAAACAGTGGCTGGGCTGTCTGCCACAAGGAAATTGCCTTTGAGGTATGTCCTTGTTTGTTTGCAAGATCTCCTAGACAGATCATGCATTGTGCTCGGCTGTGATGGATGTCCATCTGTGTGAATCCTTCCAGTGCGAGCATGTACAGATTTTCTGTGGTTTTTCCATCTTTGTTGACAATAAACACATCTCCCAGACAAAGAAGTGCTTTGTGAAGTACCAGTTTATTTTCTGTTTTGTAGGTATGTCCCAAGTATGTCACTGGCCATCTGAATTGCCATTCCGAACTTGGCCAAGCTGTGATATCGGCAAGTCTTTCCAAGCAGAATGATTCAACCTCATTGTCTGTCCCCCGGATGGAATGAAGACACTCCTGGAATGTGATTTTAGCTAAGTCAAAACTTCTTCTCTCTGAGTTCAATATCAGCCTCAACCATACCACAGGCAATGATTTCTTTTGAATGAGTTAACTGGTTGAAAAATTCTTTTGCCTGGTTCAACTTGTGATACACATCCCTCATATCTCCACAAATTGCGTCAATATGCACAATACTGAGAAGTGATATTGCATAGGACCAGGCATCTTGGTCAGGAGAAGCAGTTGCAACTATTCGACTGTGGATGCTTCTGGCTTGAGCATATTCTGATTTCAGAAAATGGATCTCCCCCTGCTGACTTGCCATTCGGTGGTCAAGATTCCCGCCAGCCAGGCCACAAATACCAAGAAGAATTCTGCCTCTGTGTATGTTGCCTATGGCCTGCAAGAAGTTCCCTAGATATATGGAGCATAGAGCTCCAATCCGCAGTGCTCTTGCTTCCTGAAACAGATTTGAGGCTGATTTTGATAGCTGTAGTGCCTCGACTATATGTGCCTGAGCTGTGCAGCAATCTCCAGTCCTATATTTGAACAGGGCAATGCTTAGCAAAACATTACACTGCTCATTGGTATCTCGACACAACATTGACAATTCCAGTGCCTTTTCGTAGAATTGCATAGTTTGACATGTATCAAATCTGCACTGTAGAAAATAATTCCCTGCTGCATGATAGAATTTGCCTAAGATGTGATCATATGAGACAGATAGTGGCTTACAGAAGAAGTGCAATTACATTCAAGAAGAGGGTTGTTGATATGTTCTAGCATGCTTGGTGCCTGTGTGATCAATTGTTCCTGGTCTCGGTGGGGGGTAATAGTTGGATGATCTCAGAATTTCAGTGGTGAACTGTATCTTCAATTGGTGGTCATCCAGTCCAGGTAAAATAGGCCGAATACTATCCAGTAACACTGTACAACCACGTCCAGTGAGTCTGTAGAATGAGTTCAGGGATGATATGCTGTAGATGGTAATCCCCAGATCAGGAGTGTGGTCGTATAATCCCCGTTGGAGGACTTGATGGAAATTTGCCAGATTCAATATAATTTGATTGATCACAGGCCCAGCTGCTCTGCATTATACTTCTGATATAGCTCCAAAAGTGCATAGAACCGCTTGCAGAGACATTGTACAAGGGCTAAGGATGGGGGTAGGAACTTTTGGACATGTTCTCGCATGGGCATCAGTGACCGAAGCCGCCTGTTGTCATCTTGGTATGCTAGTGATGTGGCCAGCAATGCAGTCTTGCAACTGAGAATATTGGGGATTGGAAGTTTGTATTGGACCAGTTCACCATCAGAGAGTCCATCAGGGAGGATTGAGAGAAGGCTCAACAATTCCTTGCTCTCTGATGTGATCCTGGGACTGGAGAGAGAGAGACTGATTGACACATCCATATTGGATTTTCAGTCATACCCCAGTGTCAGCAGAGATGTCTTTTCAGTTTGCCATCTAGCCAAGACATTGGAAAGCCCCTCATAGTCAGACAAATGAGCAATGAGGTCTACTGCAAGGGGCATATTATCTGTAAATTGGAGAATTTGCTCCATGTCCTCTTTTATATAGGTATTATCTGTAATATCCATAAAGGTTTGCTGTGCAGCTTCAGCCGACAGAGGTTGCAGTGGCAATAAGAATGGGTGAGTCCAGTGAACTTTACCAGGCCTCTCAGCTCCTCGCATTGTGATCTGGTAGAAATCAGTGAAGCAAAAATGAAACCAGGACTAGACATACTAAGAGTGCAAGGTGTTTCACCTCTGTAAAGAGCGAAAGGAATTCTTCAATTCCACCTCGAGACTGGATTGGTTCCCACACTGTCTCTAGATTGTCCAAAATCAGAAGACAAGATGGCTTCCACGACAAGTACTGGACAACAGATTTTGTGAGATCGGTTCCTGGTTTCAGCCCAACATGTAGTCCAATGAGAGCTGCAAGTTCAATGCTGGTGGTTGCAGCTTCTGCACTGACAAAGAATCTGTGTTGGAAATTTTCCAAAGTCTGTGGAAAGTGCAGGATCACTTTTGCAAGGCTTGTCTTCCCCATTCCACCTCCTCCGAGAATGGCTATTCTGGGTGACTCCTGGCTGAGCATTTTCATGATGTTCTCCACCTCCAATTCACGACCATAGAAGATCTTGGGCTTTGAAGGTAACATTGAAAATGAAGTTGAACTATAAGGGAAAGACTTAGAAACCCAGTTAGTGACACAACTGAGCTTTTACCTATTTTTTGATCCATTCCCACCCCGATAAACCTGGCTCCCTATTAGTTGGGTATACCGGATGTGAACTGTTTACCTACCAATGACCTGTTTGAGTTTGTACTGCTATCAGACAGGGTCTGAATCAGCTCAAGCAATTCCTTGTGCATGAGCTGAGCTGTTACCTTCATCACATCAATGTCATTTACCCACAGAGGTCTGGTGGTAACCTAAGAGCAGTCAATCAATGTCTCACCAGAACATATAGATATATTGCACACCTTGAAGTCTTCCATGGCCTGGTCCAATCCTGCATGACAATCCCTGAACAATTTCTGCATTTCATTATTGTGGAACAGATGCTTGATCCTGTTCCCATCCTGTTGTGCTTTAAGGAAAGTATATATCTTGTGCAGAGTCCTAGAGAAGCAGGCAGTTCATCAACTGGTGTCACAAAAATGGACACCACCCACTCTATGAACTTCCCAATGTTATCCAGCATTTCAGGAAACAGGGATTCAACTGTTTCAGCCTTGAGATGGAGGCTGATAATTGCATACAGGACTGGATGAATATTCTCCATGAGCTTGGCACATTCCTTTCTATTCTGTTTCACATTCTATACTTTCCTGTAAGCAGCTCAATTATCTGAATTCAAGCCTTGTTACCTGAACCATGTCAATCAAGATTTCAATCGTGTTTGAAATCATTTGAATAAATGGGGGGCCAAATGCATCATTGAGCTCCTTGAGCAGTGCTAGACCAGGGGCTAAACAGGCTACAATCCTTTCAAGGTGGGTTTCCGTTGCAGTGGGCTGGCGGGGCATTGTAAGATGGCGGATCACACTCAAAGCCTGCATGTTATATATGGCCTCTTGAGGCTGTGTCCCTGCCTGGGAAATCCATTATCCATCCGACTCAACTGCAAGATTTGTCTGTTCATCAGCGCACCCATCTCCAATCCATCCACTTCTGATTGTGATTGTTGTGTCTTCTTATAGACAGGAAACACCCTCACAATGGCCTGTTACCTGCCAAACCCAACTGATGACTCTTTCACTCCATATATCAACATCAGCATATTCATCTCTCTACTTCTGCCACCGATCCCACCCTTTCTATCCAATTCGTGAGATGAACAGATACCAAAATAAACAAATGATACTGGCTTATCCATGGTGCAAGATCAGTACCCACACTCAACCTCTGCTGACCAAGAACATATTGCTTACCCTGGGATGTGACAAATCCGGCGCAGTACTGCTGTGAAAATAGGACAGCTTGCAACCTACATCTATCACCACCTTGTTTAGAGCTTCGGCGAATTTGGCATGGGGAGAACATGTCTTATACGACATGACGTCGGTCACAGGACTCACATGCGCTTCGATGCATTGGTGCATCCCACAGTGGGATTGTTGAAGGCCATATATGCTCTGGCATAGCAACAGTTGATGCACCATTCGACCAACACAATCACCAGATAGACGAGAGGATGATGAGGACAGAGTCCATATCTCGGGCGGGGAGGGAGTACGATGAGCCGAGCCGAAGATGCGTAAGTGCAGGAAGGAGTGCGGGGCGAGACGGGCAGAAAAGTGGCTTGTGGCTCCACTGAAGTCAGCCCTCGCATATTAGAGAAGACGGCAGTGTCGACTCGGAGGAACCCGAAGCAGGCATGGACAACATTGATAGAGGATTCCGCGCGTCTTGTGTAGATGGAGGAGAGGGGAGGAGTAACGAGAGAAATGGACCGACTGGGTGCGCGGCGGCAGCGAGGTGGTGTCGCCGGACCTGCGCAGAGTCAGCAGAGGACCGTCCATCTGAGCGAAAGATGCACGTACGCCGAGGCGAGTCCAGCCCATGCGCTTGGACACGGACATGGGAGAGAGCGCTGCTGGACGTGATGGTAGTCTCGATCACCTTCGACCTTGTCATGACGGCGGATCAGGGATCCGTATGTAGTAGCGGGAAGAGGCCCAGTATTTCTCGGGGTCTGGAGGTTTGCGGGTTGACCGCGAGCGCCGGCGACGACCGGAAGTCATCAGCTTGAGCCGAGACCAAGAATCAGGCACCAGAATGACGGTGCCCGCTGAGAACGACAGGCCCGGACACAAAGTGTGTGTAGGGAAACGGCGGAGCAGCGCGCACATCCTCCAGAAATCTCCCTGCGGGTGCTCGAGATGGAAGAACGATGAGGAGGGATAGGTGAATTTTTTGCACGCTAGACGAGCGGCGTGCCACGGCGCCTTCTCATGAGGTGCCGCCCATCAGGGAGCAGTCCACCCTGTGTGCCAGCTCGGCGCCGACGAAGCGTGCAGCGTGCGACTCCGCGCACGCGATGAGCAGCTCGCCCGTCTGCCATCTCCTCCCCTACCCACACCGTGGGAGGTAAGGTAGACAGCGGCGGAAGGACGACGTGCTGGTGCGGGCACCTCGTCGAGCGTGTGCGCGCGCCCAAGAAGTACACGATCCCGAAGGTAGTGGGACGAGCGGGATGGGGGCGAGCGCAATCTCCGCGGGCGCCGGTGAGCTTGGAGGCAAAGGCATAACTCGAAAAAGGCTGCTAAATTTTCAATCATCAGCCAGCATCGCAAGAGCAAAGCCAGGAGCAGGAGAGAGGGATACATATGCCCGTGAGGTGAGGGTCGAGAAGAGGCTTGTGTGCTTGTTCGTTCCCCCCAGGGGAGCCTCCTACGACCTTATATAGACCACAGGACGAAGACGATGAGGAGGCGTGTCATGGCGCAGGCGGGGGACGCGCGCTCTCGATCGCATCAGGCGGTGTCAGTGGAGGTGTATCCCCCTCCGAGTCGACGGTGCGTTCTGGCACACGGGCTTCGCGGACGACGCGCGCCTCCATCTCGCGCCCCGCCGCCCCGCCGCCCATCGTCCCTACGCCGACCCCAAGGTGCCGCTCTCCGACCCCACTGACCGCTCTGCGCTGCTCTACATCTTCAAGCACACGGTGCGGTTCGGGAGACCATCCATCCGTGCTGTGGTTCGGTGGGGAAGGGCTCGTGTGCTTGGAAGGCAACGGCGCAGGCTTCGCAAAAAGCGCCCATTGGCGGCGGACAGGCGGCAGCGGTCGGCGTCGCTGAATGTGAGCGTGGATACATATGAATGGACGGTCGACGGGAGCGATGGGGTGCTGCGCACGGGGGTGTGGCTAGGCGGTGACGCTCGACTCCGAGGCGCATCATGTGGCGGCTCCCGCTACGGGACAGCGAGATCGCACCAGGTCGGGGCGCAGCAGACGCAGACCAGACCGAAGGACGCGTCATCTTGTATGTGTGCAGAACGACTGGGTTCTGATTTATGCTTTGAGTAGCCTCGCTGCGGGATGGGCCCTCGAATCGTAAGCAATATCGTCTTCAGCGGGCGGTCCCCTTAGTATAAGATCCACAGCTGCGAGAACCATGCATCGGCTTCACCAGTCGGAGGCGCTCGACTCGAGGCGGGGGTGGGTACCATAGGTCCGGCCAGGTGTGGCAAGCTGGGACCTCGCCAACTGACTTTATTTTTCGGTGTGCGTTTTGAAGTGTCTGGGGAGTGTGTGAGGGACGACACGCTGAACGAGTTGTTCAGTGTCACTGAGAGCTGTTCCACGTCCACCCCCTTGTCGTCCTCGACTGGCTCTGCCATCCACCGTGCAAGAATCGCGGGAGGGAACGCTAGCTGGGCCCAAATCTCAGCCCTGATCTCGAAGAAAGTAACGCGGCCGTGCTCCGTGGCCAATTGTATTTTGGCGCATGTGTCGACTACGGCCGTGGCATAATTTAATTCTCGTGCATTTATTTGGAGTAAAATTGGCATGTTTTGCCAAGAAGACAGCCTGTAGTTCGTCCGGGGCCACTGGCAGCAAGAACGAGAACCGTACAATCTAGATGCTCAAGTTGAGGATTGAAGACAAGTTCAAGACTCGACAGAACCAGTCGTGTCAAGGGCTTAGAGAGATACGGACTAATATGATTTCTCTTTTTTTGTTAACAAGCAGCCAGAGTTGAGCCGGAGAGCAGAGTTAGCGCAGGACATGGTGAAGGGAAGCCGGTGAGCAACAAAGCCAAATGAATGATTGCCGAGACGCGTTATTTTCGTTTGTTGTGCTGTCTGCCTCGCGCTTTAAAAGGACGACGATGGCGGACCCAACGTCTTTCTCTCACCCCCACCATCTCTGCCCCTGGCCCTCAGTGCCCTCACACACCCTCAAGCTACCCGCACCCCAATAAACAATGTCTGGCAAAGTTAGCGGCAAATCAAAGTCGGGCAAGGCAGCAGGCAGCGGCGGCGACGCCGGCAAGTCCCAGTCGCGCTCCTCCAAGGCCGGCCTCCAGTTCCCCGTCGGTCGTATCCACCGTCTGCTGAAAAAGGGCAACTACGCGCAGCGCGTGGGCGCGGGTGCACCTGGTCAGTCGACTTGCAGCCTCCTACTATGTGCTATAAGACCTAATGATTGTGGCGCACGCACAGTGTACCTCGCGGCGGTCCTGGAGTACCTCGCGGCGGAGATCCTCGAGCTCGCGGGCAACGCCGCGCGGGATAACAAGAAGCACCGTATCGTGCCGCGCCACCTGCAGCTCGCCATCCGCAATGACGAGGAGCTGGGCAAGGTGTGTCTCTTCATTCATTCATCTCTTCAACTCAGATACTCATGCCGCCCACAGTTGCTCGGCTCGGTCGTCATCTCCCAGGGCGGCGTTGTCCCGCACATCGACCCCCTCGCTCCTACCTACTGCCACGAAGAGTGCGTTGGCCCTCCAGCTTGTCTGTCATTTTGCTGACTCGAACGTTTCTATTCGCAGAGGGCAAAGGCGCGGTCTCCCAAGAAGTGTTAGTCCCTCTCCTCTCTCTCTTTCCCCCTTCCCCTTCGTTATCAAGTATCATAATCTAACCACACTTTTTGTTCAGGTAAAACACGCACACGACATCGGCCCCCCCCTTATATTATATGTGTATGCCCTCGTTTTGTACTGGCTGTATTAGTATGTACCGCACTGTCTATCTTATCCTGTGGTCTGGATCGTATCTCGCGTGTCGTTCGTGGTTCGGGGAGCTGGGGTGCCGTCGCCGACTAAGAGAGCTTCAGGAGCCTTTTCCCCGGGTGCTCGACCCCGACCTTGATCCACAGGAGCGCAGCATAAATTACCCACTCGTCTCGAGCGGTACGTATTTGTTTTGCCTTCATACATTGTATTATACAGTCATACTCATCGTGCCCAGGTGGACACATCCGCGCGAACTTGAAAGGTGTTGCTCCGCTGGACGGGATCCAGCTATAGCTGCGCTACTCTCCCTCTTGGACGCACGAAGCCAGCGCGCGCCTAGCGGATGGCTTTGCGTCGACCTGACCTGACCTGGTCTTACGATGCTGTCCATACTCCCGGTGCTTGGGGCGGGAGTCCTCGGCTGCATCGGGTTGCTGGAGTACTGGACCTTGGCTTGATAATATCATACTATCATACTCTGCTCTGCTCGCGTGGCTTCGAAAAACGCGGCGGCTCTTTGAAGTTCCATCTCGACAAACACCCACTGGATCCTCGGCCTACGTACGCTGTACGTCTACCTGGGCTCAAGCTCAGTACTCCGTCGTCGCGGACGCTCGCGGTCGGCCCGCACGCCCTTCCCTCGAAGCGGGCGCGGCTCGTTCACGATTCAGACCTTCGGTGTCGTGTACCTGGGCTCCGCGAGATTGGGCTGCTGTTCGTACATCGTGCATCCTGCTCGTTCCGCGCACGGGGACGGATCGGAGTTGGCGAGAAGGAGAAGCAGAAGAAAGTGGGTGTTTGAGGACGAGGCCGAGACGCAGAGGACGGGTGGGACGTGGCGAGGCAAAGGGAGTCGTCGGAATCGGAGCAGGCCACCTGCACCAGGAGGTGCAAACATACAGCGACATGCTCACCCGCTGGATACGTCGGTGCCCATACGACCGGCGCCCGCTTCCCTCGCGGACAACCTCGCTAGAAACACTCTCGTTTCTCGCCCGCTCGCGGCCACCTCCCGGACCGTGTATGCCTCGCTTCGGCAACGACTGCCTGGCGCACTCGACGAGAGCACATCATCTATACAGCCGCTATCTATACCTCCGGAGAACGGCGTGCCGTGGTGGATGGGGGGGGGAGGGGATGGCATGGCGGGCGAGTTTGCGTATCGCACGCTGCACACCCTTGCGTCCGTTGAGGAGCACCACGCCGGCGCACATGGTAGAGCAGGGGAGGATATGGCGGCGCAGTGACGTGCGCGCGATGGGATAACACAAGTCGCCGACGTATAGAGCACATACTGGGCCGCCCGACCTAAACGTGCTTCGCCCGAATTCTAACATTACGACAAAAGGTCAGTCCAAGAATTAGTGTGCTTATGGTACTCACCGGTTCGGCAGAGTTATCCTTATGACCGCAGAAAGTGTTGGTACACGGCTAGTGAAATAAAGATGAAGGAGGCTGCCCGCTAGTTAGACAACCATAGGTTCGGCGTCCCGTGGATTACAAAGAGCGGGGATTGTGAATCGCAGTGTTGTCAAGGTCAGACAAAAAAGTCAGAAACGACAGAACGTTTTGACGGGTCAATGGTCTGACCCGTCATTGCAGAAGAACACCAACAAAAAAAAGGTCAAGTTCATCGAATACTGTATACATTCAGATCAAGGGGTAAGGATTGTGAAACATTGAGATGGCTCAGGGACGACAGGACTATATGGGAAACTGGCCAAGTACGAATGGACTATCAAAAAGTCGTCAAAGGGATGCGTAGAGGGAGTGGGACGCGGCAATCGTTGCCCGCTGGCATTCCCGCACGCACGAGATTGAGGATCAGGAGACGGGGTGGGAAGGCTTGTGCGGGTGCCGACCAGCCGCGCGCACGATTCAGACCACTGCAGGATCATGCGCGTCTGAAAGACGGTGGTGGGGGCATGCGCGACCGGGAGGTGGTGGTAGATCCGTAGCGCCCTCCCCACTCATCCTTCTCCTCCGCCCTGATTGCACCAGCCCTCATGCGCGCCGCGTGGCTCCCATTCGCGATGCCCACTCCGGCCGCGACAATAAACGTCCTCCCTCGGTGGTGTTGTGGTCGTCCGCGACGCACCGACGCGCGCGTCTGTCTTCGTAGGACCGTGCTCATTGCGGTATTCTCCCTTCAGCGAGGGCCCGTGCGCCCTGGGGTTTGCTGTGTCGAGGAACGGGGGAGAGATGCATGCGCCGCTTACACCGAGCGAGGCTGATCGAGTTAGAGGTGAACGAGCGCGGGGAGCGGCGGGGAGGGCAGCGGGAGGGGTGCGACCCAGTGCGCGCGCTCGCTCGGGTCGTCTACAGCGGCTGTATACGATTGCGTGCAAGGGTGCTGAGGGTGCGCAAGGGTTCGTCCGGATCGCGTCGTGCGGCCGAGGGCATCGTGCGACGTGCACCGGCGGAATCGCGGACACGGACATGCCCCGAGGCGGCGCGCGCGAGGGGTTGCTTTAGAGCGGCGCCGTCGGGGTGGGACGTGCGTCGAGACCGGCGGGAATGCGAGCGGAGAGGAGTCGGCGATCCAGCTGTGGAGTACACGGGGCAGGTGTAGGATCAGGACGTACGGCGCGCAATGCGATGTGCGTACATGCTGCCGAGTGCGGTGGACGACGGCGCGAACGCACTGCCGGAGTATATGGCGATAGCATCGTCAGCGATGCGACAGTGCGCGCCGCTGACGGCTTCGAGCTGGCTGGTGGGGATGCCGGAATGGGGCGACGTTTCGGTGACGAGCAAGCGTGGGTGATGCGCCGGGCGAAACATCGAGACGGCGATTCGCGCACGGCTGGGTACGGTGTCGTCATGGAAGCGGTGGAGGTGGCGTTTAGGAGCAGGCTGCGATCTCCGTGGCACGTGGGCGTCTCGTCGTCGGTGAGAATGCATGGAGGGAGGCTCGAGCGCAGATTCGGGTATCGCTGGGATGGGCGGTCGCCACGAGATTTGGGAGAAGCTTGAGCAAAGAAACAAGAGCGAGATGCAATAATACGCACCGCTTCGACCACGGTGCGCGACGTCCAGGATGCCGTCGGTGAGGGCGATGGCGAGGTTGTATGACCGCGAGGACAAGGGCGGCCGGGCGGCCGGGGTTCGTCACAGCCTTGTGCGATGGGGTGCGGCGAATGGACCTGCGCGTACTGTGCCGAGACGGTCATACGGCGAATGGACCGGCGTAGGCGACGCGTGCGCTCCGGAAGTACGATGTATAGTGATGGAAGGGTCTGTGGAGGTAGAAAGGATAATTAGGATGAGATAAACGGGCAGGGGGAAGGGCGGATAGATATTTACTCACATGGACAGCAAGACCCGCGGCGTTTCGTCACATACACCCTGTTGTATCGTACCCATTCCACAAGGCGCCATAGGAAGCGTTGTCACGTCGTGGTTGGGTCGGAATCGAGAACAGGGAGGATACCTGAGTTTTTTTTGGGAAAGGTAAAATGTGAGCGAGTGTTTTCTTTTTTTTTGGAGAAAAGACAGAAAACAACATAGTGGGAACAGACCTGGGGTGGGGCAGAGGCCACCAGCGTTGAGGGTCCTGCTCCCGGGGTATAGAGCTGCTAGTACGCTCTAGTACGGGCATTTGCCATAAACTGGAAATTTTCGCTCCTCGTTTGGCGGGCGGGTACTGACTCGAGCCCAGAGAGGGGAGATGGGGGTGGCGCCGAGCATGAGAGAGTAGGGAGGGGTTCATGCGGCTGTGAGCAGTGACAGACACGGTAGCACGGGCGCGGCATCGGGGACAACGTAGTGAGCGGCGCGAGCGGAAAGCGTAGAGAGGGGGCGGCGGCATAGAGAGGGGGCGGCGGCCATAGCGGGCGGCGGGCGGCGGCAGAGGGAAGCAGGACGGCGATGGCGTGCAGGTCAGGCTGAGGGTCGTGGCGTTGGCAAGCGAGAGAGCAGCGCCATATGCGCGCAAACAACGCGGCGGTGGCGGCTAGGTGCATAGGGGCGGGCAGGATGGTGTTGGAGCCGGCGCTCGTGTTTAACGGTGTGGGTCGAAGGATCGGTAGAGACTGGGCCGTTAGTCGCGGGAGAGCCGAAAGTGAGCTACAACGGAGGTAGCGCGTGTCGAAAGACGTGTATCTAGTAGCGCGTAGCGGGTGGTGAGCGTGTGGCTAGTGTGCCACTGTGGTAGAGCTGGCGCGCAGTATGAGTTGGGTGGGTTAGGGATGACTCATGAGCCATTCCAGCCATCAAATGGCTCCCGGCTTATCTCAGGCCCACGGCAAATACGGTTGTATGTCCGATCCTGATGCGGACGGATTGGGCCCAAAAATGGCCTCTATGTCTCATCACAATGCGGACAGTTTGGGCCGAAAAAAACGCGATGTCCGATCCAAATCACTGACGGATGGGGTAGTCAAGTCTGAGGTCCGATCCGCATGCGTACAGAATTGTGTCCCAGATTCAGAAGATCCATTCTTTTTTCTCATAACTCCAGTCGCATGACCCGAGCCATGACGGAGGTCTACCCTCAGGCTACGCTCGTCCCCAGACATCCTCCGTCATCGAATCGAGGCTTCGGTGCCAAGTTCTTCTATCTAAAAGCATGACCTCCGACATATGGCTACGGGAAAAAAGCCTGGATGTCCGTATTATCTCGCGACATGCATGTCATAGTTTTCCTGTGAGTTTTTTGATCTGCATTGGAACCAACACTATCCGCATCACTGTTTATACACGCTCAACGCGTCTCGGCAAGATATTCATTTTGAGTCCGCCCTCCATACGGCCTGGTCCACAAATGCTTATTTAACGCGTGAACCGATACCCAGTTACTTCCTAATGCTCGTAATTCACCCCCCCGGGCCCTGTCGCATTGAGGATTCTGGCGGTAAACTGGCCATAAACGCGTTGTGTCACGCGCATGTCACAAGCGTGACTTGTTCGCTTCTGCTTCAACTAGCTGTCAATTTATAGGTATGTCTCCCTAAGCATTTTTTGCAGCTCAATGCCTACTTGGAGACCCTCAGAGGTAGCTGTATTTGACTCATGGAGCACTCGCCATTGTCGGAATGGATGCCGCCGCCGTTTGGATGCCGATGCGCTGCGACGGCTCCACCATGCGCTAGAGTGCGCCTCCATGTGTTTTTGAACCGGCCCGCCCTGTCCTAATGCAGTATTCGGACTCATTATTGTGGGTTTTGGTTTCGCCCTGGCGTGATTATTTTGCTGATTGCAATTTTTTCCATCACAGTGAGACATCGTATCTTCGCAACACCTTATCTTTGCACTCCTCCTCCTCTTCACCCTTGTACCAAGTCACAAAAATACCAGCACCGACTAAACCTCGCACAAAATGCGGAAAAAAGGTCTGTCGCTGCAGTCCCTTTGTAATGTGTCTCAATATTTTTTTGGTCGTAGATCGTCGCAGCCATAACCCACCCCTGAAATGGAGGGACCCCCGCGCCACCCGACAGTATTACCCTTTTTTCTGGCTCCTTGAATATCTGGCCATGGGTCTCACGGCTTTCGGCCTCAGCCCAAACACCCATCTTGCCGTCAAGCTCCTTGCCACCGAAACTAACATGCAAATGGACACTGTCGTAATTGCCCTTTCACAAGTTCTAGCCCACAATTTAATTGTACTCCTTTGTCTGGGTAAGCTCGTCATTTCTCCCAATATTGCTCTCCATGTCGCTGTTACGATGTACTAATGATAAGCAGGACATTGTTTATACCCAAGAATACTTCCGCCCCACCATTTTCGGAGTGCGCCCACCCGGTATCATCGCACGCACGCATCGAATATGCGTCTTGACCGACTGTCAAGGCTTTGCGCCGTGTATACACGCACATCTGCACCTCCTGGGCAATTCAGCTGCTGCAGCTGCGTACAGCATTCAGCGCCGCAGCCCGCTCCACCTCTAGACCACGATAGTCCAATCATACTATTATTCGGTGACTTGGACGACAATGGCAGCACAAGTGGCGACGGCAGCAGTGACGACGGCAGTGACAACGACGCCAGCGACAGTGACAATGAAGATGGCGACTCATGTTACCTCCACCACAAACTTCCGCCTGCCTATTCCGCCGTCTCATCCCAATCACATTCACGCTCAGCATTACCTCGTCATTATGGCGGAGGGAATGGGTCTCATTCATCACCTCCATCTGATAACGAGCCCATCGATGTCACCTTCTCCTCAGATGAGGAGGGCGAGGGAGTACAGGTCTTTGACCCAGAGCAGTACCGTGGACAGGTCTGGTCGGATGACTTTCCCTCCGTCGTTAAACGAGCCCGCAATGCAGCACGTTTTGTACCTCCCCACATCCGAAACGCCGTCATTCCCGACTCAAAGCTCACGGTTGCTGAGCTCTTGGCCATTCCAACATCTCCACCGTCTGATCTCCCTCCGGGGTCCTACCATGCCAATTATTCGGAAAAGCTGGTGTCCGTTGACGAGACAGCAGCAATGTCTTGGCGTGATACCCTCATCTCTGCGATCCCATACCTATCCGAACTACGCTCCACATTCAATAACGCATGGCTGTCTGGCGCCAATTCTATTCGCTTCCCACATCTCCCCCTCCCTAATCTTTATCCGCTTTGGACGGAGAACTTGTTGTTCGACGTCAAGACTTATGTTGGGAAGCGACGCCGATGGGAGGATGCAGCAAACTGGATCAATGCTGCAGCACAGCAGACCTGGGTATCGGCGAACAAGCACGGGGAGCGGCTTGTCAGCGGGTGTCGTGATATGCTCGAGATTTTACCCTGGGATGTCACAGTCCCTGGACTGAGTCGAGCAGCCCATCTCACAACACAGGATCTCGCGCTCTTCCTCAGCGTGGAATGGCTCAACGACGAGATGATAAACGCCGGCACGGACTACATTTTGCGGCGACTCATGCCAGGGAGTCGAATCCGCATCCTCAACTGTCTGTTCATCCAGCGACTGGGTAACATACGAGCACAGTCCGAAATATACCCCACATTCTTCTCCCCGATCGAGAAGGCAATCTACCGGGGACTTGTTGACACCGTCTGGTTTCCTTTACATGTCTCTGGCAACCACTGGACGCTCCTAAACATCGACCTCGTTTCCAAGACCATCGCATATGCTGACTCGCTGTACGGTTTGCCGCCAATGGAGGAGATTGCCCTTGTTCAATGGTGGCTGAAATCTCTTCTCTCCATCTCGGAGGATTTCTCCGTTATTGAACCGGACTTTGAATGTCCGCGTCAGCAAGACGGCCATTCCTGCGGGATCATCGTTCTCAGTACCCTTGCGTCTCTCCTATTAAATTATGACCCCTGGACCCCGGAGCTCGCACAGTCTCAGAGAATGGAGTGGTTTTTACGTCTCTCTGAGACGTCTGCTGACACAGAAGAGGTATGTTCTCTGCGAAGAATTGCCAATTTTATTTGATACTAATCCCCAATTTGATAGGATGATGCCGATGACGACTTTCAGCATGTTACTATCGACGACCATGGCCACGCCACGACCCCCGAGCCCTCCGACTACGAGTCTTCCCGGGCTTCCTTCTCCGATTACGACTCCTGCCGCGCAGACAGTCCTGTCCAATCCTTGCGGTCATCGCTGGGTCGCCGATCCCCCGAAATTCCTCCCGATAACATAGATTCTGGGCTGCGGCTCGACGACGTAGATCTCTCCTTTGACCCCCCTACTCCGCCGCCGGAGATGGAAGTTGATCCACCCACACGTCCACCTTCGGTTGCGGGAAGCAAATTCCCTCCTTCGACCTCCCTCCGCGAGCGCGATATGTCCGAATTTTATCATCTTTCTGACGGCGATGATTCTGATTCCGATCATTCCACTCGTCGTTCGCGTCCTCGTCCTCGCCGCACCACTGGTGGGCCAAAGGCTGGATCATCATGGGCAGCACAGAAGGAATTGAAAGCGAGTTCCAAGAACCCTGAGTTCCGCCCCAACGTATCCCGTCTGGACACTTTCCGCGCAAAGGTCTTAGCTGACGATCCGAAGGCCGAGTTTGATGACACGGACGTCCGCCGTGTCCGTTGCTCACACTGTGCCCATTGGCTGGAAATGCGAGCACTATATGACTTGGTCCGCTGGAAGGAACATCGTGCTACCCCCAAAATGCACGAAAGCTCGGAGCAAGGGGTTATTCACACAGTCACTGTTCACGCTTGGCTTCAAGAAAATCCCGAAGACGACCTCTACCTCTCCTGTTCCCCCTGCACCCCCCGCTCCCCTCATGCACAATCGTCCGTGCCCTGGACTCACTGCCGAGTCTAGTGAAGACATCGCAAAGTACCTTGTACGATCGGCGGTTGCCGGTGGTGGCGCACCTTCTCGTTCTCGCCTCGCCGATGAGCTCTTCTCATCGGAATGGAAGGATCTCGACAGTGACCAGCAGCGTATGGTTTTACGGAGGGAACTCAGTCTTCAGAAGTGGAAGCTCGCGCGTTCTGTCGGTGCTGTCTTTTCGACAGATTGTGTGCGCGATGTTGCTACTGCCGTGGACGGGGATGCAAAGCCTTGCTCCGAGTGTGCGGGCCTCCACAAACTTCACACCTTCCAAGTGGCCATTCACCGCAAAATGCCCAACGAAAAGCGGATGAAGTATGTTCCTGAGGGGTACCGAGATACCGAGCTTGGGACACTGTATCTCAAGCATCGCGGAGTGCGTGAGCTCATTGAGCTGGTATGTTGTCATCTATATTGAGCCTCGTGATCATCTAATTAAAAATCTCAGGACGACGGTCGTTCTCCCTGGCTCAAGTTTGCCGTGGGTTGCACAGATGGGACATACAGCTCCGATACGCTCACCGGAATGGTACAAGCCCTTGTAATCAAGCAAAACCGGATTGAGCACGGCAAGTCTCTCAAGAACATGAAATATAACGAGGAGTTCAGCCAGTTTTGCGACGTACTGGCCTCGACGTCACCCAAAGCATACGAAACCTTCCGGAAACAATTTGGTGGTCCTGGTCTTCGTAGCCAACGGTACACCATTACTTTTACCTTGACCATCACACCAACTGATTTATCGCTGTTCTTTTAGGCAGAAACGTGCAAAACTGCCCAGGTTTGAGCCCGACATCTCTGCTGCCAACGTCTCCCGGGCCCGCAACATCCTTGACAAACTCGACTACCGGGGACCTGTCGCTTTTTCGTGGGACGACACCTCTCTCGAGGCCTCCCTTGCGGTCTTTCAGAAAACCAAGGACGTCTGTCTCATTCTCGGGAGCATCGACGGGGCAATCCCTGTGACGGAAAAGGATGATCTTGACGATCTTTTTGCAAAAGCTCAACTCCGAAAGGCAGATAAGGTACGCGTGCAGTTCTGCAATCAGAGCTGAAGCTTTCTGATCATTGTATACTAGTTG
This sequence comes from Mycena olivaceomarginata, assembly GCA_029378375.1. NCBI lineage: Eukaryota > Fungi > Basidiomycota > Agaricomycetes > Agaricales > Mycenaceae > Mycena > Mycena olivaceomarginata. The sequence goes on along the minus strand of JARKIC010001440.1, from coordinate 9,882 downwards.
CGCGTTTATATGTTGGCCATTCCCCTCCCTAAGATACCCCCCATCCTCGTTGCTGCCATCGCCCGCGGTTCTACGGTTACGGCCAAAGACCTTGCTGAAATGCACTTCAAGCTTGCAAAGCTTCTGCACGAGGTCGACATTCATCCAATCTCCATGTCTTCGGATGGGGCAGAGGTCGAACGCGCGACGCAGAGGATCATAGCGGAGTCAGCACCGTCATTTCAGGTTTATTTTATCCCGAATGCCACTCCAGGATGCACGCTGCAGCTCCGTATTCCTCTTTATGAGGGCCGGTACCCGATGATCATGACCCAGGATTCCAAGCACGGCCTCAAGACCGCACGGAACCAAATCCACACTGGGGCCCGGATTCTCGTTATCGCCTTCTTCGTCATCCTGTTTGCCCATCTTCGAGAGCTGGCATTTAACATTGCGGGCCCTTTATATACCCGCGATGTCGAGAAGGTCGACAAGCAGGATGATCGCGCTGCTGCACGTGTGTTTTCAGCCAGCACGCTCGAGTTCCTGCTCAAGTACCACCCGGATCACGTCGGACTCGCCGTGTACCTGTTTGTCCTTGGCGAGCTCGTCGACGCCTGGCAAAATCGGAATATTTCCCATGCAGAGCGAGCCAAGATGGTACTCCGGGCACGTTTCTTCCTTATGGCATGGCGATCGCACATAGTCACCCACCCAGACTACAGCCTCAAAACCCAGTTCATATCCCGCGAATCTTACGACATATTCCTCACGCTCTGCGATGGTTTACTGTCGCTCATGATTGCCTATCGCAACTACTATCCCATGTATCCCTTGCTCCCCTGGCTTCATTCGACCGAAGTCTGTGAACACCTCTTTGGAATGCTTCGGCAACTTAAAAAGGACTTCACGTACTCGGATGTTCTCCAGTTGGAGCGCAAGCTGCGCGTCCTCCAGATGGGTGCATTTGGCAACTTGACGCCTGAGCAACAAGCCAACGAAACAGCTGCGGGCTACCACCACACGTACTTCAAAGCCGACGACGTGGATATCCTCGCTCTCTGGCAGTTTCCCACAGACCAGGAGCTGAGGGACGCATCCCAGTATGGTCTTGCAGAGGCCGTGCAGCTTCTGAAGTTGCTTGGGGTGGACGCTAAAGCTATGTTACGAGACTACAAGGATCCTGAGCCGGTGACCACCCGTTCTGTGAATGCACCCAAATCCCGACCGCCAAATACTATCATGGAGTGGCTCGCACTGTACGAGAGGGTGCCGCTCAAGTCGTCGAGGGACGATGAAGTCTTCGAAGCGTGTGAGATGGCAATTGCCGCAGACTCGGTTGATCAGTCCCGAGCCATGTAAGTCTGGTTTCTTAGGTTGTGGAGTCGCTGCTGATGTATACGCTTTAGTGCCGCTCTGCCCGACTCCACCGACGAGTCCCTTGAGCAGCTTCGTACCGACATTCAGGAACAGCTTACGGTTAGCACTTCTGATTCGGTACATCATTGCTTAATCCTTAAGTTTCTAAGCTAATAAACTATCGCAGATTCTCCCCCGCCCTGCCGACTCTGTCCTCATTCTTACGGACGGCAACCAGCTGAAGCACGATGTGCTCGTGGCGGAGCGAATGAGCCATCAGACTAAATCGACAGCAAAAGCAGTGCGACAGCATGGCCGTCTTTCCACTATCATGGCCAATCGCAACAACCCTGCGCAGGCACCCGCCTCAGACGACGGCCGATCTCTGCGCCAAAAACTGATGCAAAGGCTGGCGGCCGTCGTTCCTGATTCAGACACCATCACTAAGACGACTGGCGTGGACCGCTACGTTCGCCATGCTGGATCGTATGGTGGATCGGGTGCACCACCAAATGCTCGTGCACAGAACAAGGCGACTGTCCAAAACGTCGCCGCTTCGGTACACTTTATATTTACCCACTGTTCTCCCCGCAAACCACTGATGTATCTTACAGAAATTTTTAGCTCACCGCGGACACGCATTTGCCAAGTTTCAATGGGTTCACGAGAACATGCATCTCGCAAACATCTCCCAAATCAATCCCCTGCAGCCTGGGCATTTTTTCGTGGGCTTGAAGCCTGGTGCTTCGGGTGGAGTGGTTTTATGCAAAGGTTTGTTTACCGAGTATCCCTGCCGCCGTGACTGATTATATATTTGTAGTCCTTACCATCTATACCAAGAGCACGATGCACGACTGGATCCCAGCTGCCACCAGTGTCGGGACGCCCTCCTATGTCTACGCTGATGTCTATCAACCTTTATCCGGCCGGATGTTCTCGTCCCTCTCGTGCCAGTCCTTGGCATGTGGTACCACTCTCCAGTTCCCCCGAACCCACGTCATCTTCTCCCTCGCATCCTTTACGCCTACAATCTCACGTCAAGAGGTTCCGACCGTCGACGATCATCCACATACGCTTGTCACGCTGTGCGCCAAGTCCTACGAATTATTTGAAACGCTGCGTGCCAATCAGAGCGCATTGTACTTTGCGGTCGAGGAGTTGACGAGGATGGTAAAGTCCAAGAACGTGGACCCTGCTCTTCCTTCCGAGGGCGCTGTTCTCCTGGAAGATGCTGCAGTCGGGGATTCTGATGACGACTTTTAGCACTTTTATTCTCCCTTTCCTTCCGTGCATTTACAATATTTACTTTCTTAGTTCACACGGTATCGGTATTTCGGGACTCCTATGTCTAGAGAGTACGTAGATATAGTACTACAAGCAATACGCTGCATTTCTGAGAATAATGCGGACGGAAATGGTCTCCCAGCAGGTCCGATCCCGCCATGCTGACGGACAGCAGTCGCCCGGAGGTCCGATCGGGAATGCGTACGATGCTACAAGAAAAATGGCCTACCCGATCTCAATGCGTACGGATTTTGGGCAAAAACTGAGGTACGGAAACGCCCAAATCCTGGGAATTCGGATCGGACATCAAACCGCATATGCCGTGGGCCTCTTATCTCCCTGATGCGGAATTTATTGGGACTTTCGACAGGACTGGTCGAGGCCCTGCCTGGTGCTACTTTGATACACTCAAAGTTCAGAGAATATGTCGTGGGTTCGCTGCAATTTTCTATTTTTCGGAGCCATCAGCCATCTGATGGCTGCATCGCAAACAGGCTATTGCTAGCGGTTGCCGCTCACCTGAAGGCTGAAATGTTACGGCGCACAACAGCAATCTGCCAGGCAAATTTAATGGTACTCGCAAACGCCGCAAACACAGCGTTGCGGCCCAAACGGGAAGCTGTGGCGACAAACCAGACAAATACCCGCCATCCCCTCTGCATTCTTCACCCTTCTCCCCTCAACTCATAGAGGACCAGCTTCAAGCATGGCCAAGCTCAGCTTGGGTATGGCCAACTTGAGGCTGAAGTGGTCTATGCGGCTCCCTCCTGACAAATGGAAACCCCGTATCAAGCGTGGCTCCGCTGCCTGCAGCGATATCGCCTTGACATCCCTGACCGCTCTGCTGGAGTCGGCCGATGCGTTCCCCCCTTTGAAAAGCGCTGTTGGTGGAGTCTTGGCGTTGTGGAATACCGTCGAGGTTGGTCAACAAAGGATTCTTGTTGTTATCTTCTCAACTCATCTGATGCCGCCGTTCAGCGCGTGAAAACATCGAAGGAGAAGGCCAAAGCGCTCTCGCGGCGCGCCTACAAAGTCCTCGAAGCGCTGACGGACGCTGTTCCAGACCCGTCAAATATCTCTCCATCTATGCTCATGAGTATACAGTGTTTCAACAAGTACGTTACAATTACATCTGCACAATGTCTTTGCTCAACCAAGATTGTTCTATCCACCAGTGTTCTGATTGAAGCTTGTAATGCCATGGCACCTCTCACAAAGCGAAGGCGATTGTTGTCTCTCAACCGTGATGAGGCGACCCTGGAGTTGTTCAACAGACGTTTGGACGAATCCTTCCAGACTTTCACCGTGTGTTTGTCTGTTTATCCTCTTTCCCCAACTGATCTCGCACTCAGATCGCTGGCCTAACACGAGTGGAGACTCAGCTGCTGGCCATCAAAGCGGATGCTACTGTTGTTCATCAAACACTTGCTACTGTTGTTCATCAAACACTCAATGTATGAATCCATGTTTCATCCTCTTGGCACTTCAATTTACTTTTCTTCTTTGCTGCAGAATACCCTCACTACCCTCACTTATCGTTTCACACTAATAGTCGGTTTATTTTGAGTCCCGGCCACAGCTCAATCCTGTTGGTTTGATGCAATGGGGTTCATCAGCTCTAGTGTATGAGACCCCCCTCGTATGCTGGAATTGTGTCTCCTTCATTTTTCTGACAGGTTGTCGACTGTGGTCCTTGTTGGGATCAAAAAACCATTCCTGGGCTGCTTTAATTCTCCTTCGCAAGATCATGTACCATCATCGCCCGACCAGGGGAGGTCTGGTCTTACCTACCTAGCTACATACCTAAGCCGCCTGCAAGTATGATATATGACACATGATACATATATAAGAATCGAACATCTTTGACTCTGGACATTCTGATTGGCTGTTGCATGCTCCGAGAGCTCCGAATGATGTCAACCGCTCCACACTTCCACCCAAATGTTCAAATTTCCACCGCAATGTTGAGTTTCTATTAAATTGGTGAGATGTTGAATACTTGACTCTCGGAACGTAAACTGTTGAATTTCCGTGAACTTGAACAGTTAAATGAAGGTAAGTATCAGGCCGATGGACATCAAATATTCTTGTGGGCACTGGGAAATGTGTTCGGGTATCAGGGCATTGGGCCACAATACTAATGAGACAAATTTTGACACTCTTCTGTGTTTTCCACCAAGCTTCATTGGCCAAATAATGCTCGAAGACTTCGTCTTTATCAGCCATTAAATAAACACGTGCATACTTGCTGTTGTCGTCCGTGAAACTTGTGTAGTACTCGTTGTGGTGAATGGTGTGAACAGGTGGGCCCCTAGATGTCTGAATGTATCTCTTCACCAATATTTTCAGTACATCGGACTGCTCGGAATTTCTGGATAGGCTTGCGAGTCATCTTTGCAAATTCGCAAGATTCGCAAACTGTGGCTTGACTGGATTCATCCAAATCAATGCTGTTAGGGCCTGCCCCCCGTTGCCGTTGCCACGGTTTAATGGCACCTGTCGCATGGGTGCCGTGCCCGTTCGGTTGTTGGTTTTTTTTGCCCTCGCCGATGGCTGTCGATCCACGGCCGTGACGGCTGCCGCGACGGGTCTACAGATGACCCTGCTAAACCTTGCCTGGCACCACACTAAAAGATCACTTACCCAACTTCACGCAACCAATTGCTTCATCGCAAGTCATCTCTATCTCGTTAATTCTTTTTCTTGCCTGCGAGAAGAATGAACTTAGTGCTGGCTAGACGCCCGGCCTCATACACATTACAGGCCAGTTTTATAAGGCCGGTTCTATATTTCTGTCAGTTCCACCCCATTCGTTTCAGGTGAGTGGGACACAGTTCTTTGCTGACTCACATATATATATTTTTCTGATGAAACTGACCACAGAATGTTAGATTTTTGTGTGACCCACCCGTTGAAAGTCGTGGTACCATCGACACGGTACCGTCAAATTGACGGCCGTTGCCGTTGTGCAATGGGTGGCAGCCCTAAATGCCGTGTACAAGTCCTTTCTCGGCGAGTTTTTGGGCGGACTATGAATGGGACATGAGCAGACTAGAGTGAATGGACCATGGATTTTACAAAGCATTGAAACACACTTGGATACGAGTCCCCGCACGGATTGTTTCGGCCTTCAAGATTCGAGTTATAGTTGTGAAATCAGCTCTGAGTGTGACTTGAAGGCGTAAAGATAAACATGCTGCAAAAACTTTATGAACACTGCCCATGTATTCGAGCTCAAGTGAAAGCAAAAAACCGGAGATGCAAGCCAGCTTCCAAAGTCGGTGCAGAGAGGTCGTAGCTTCTATTAACCCTAGCTACATTTCCTCAAGAGGGATTTCTTCCAAGTAAAAAATTGAGTGAGTTATATAATTTTGGTTAGACCAAATTGGCCATGCCCGCTGAAAGCCATCAATTTTGGTACCAGAGGCATACAATAGTAATAATATGTGTCTGCTTACTGGTCAAATGAACGTGCATGGGTGACATTTACACACCTATGGGAAGTATAAGTTTTCCTTGAACTGCCGGCCTTCACCTTGAACTGTGTATCCTTTCGCATCCAGCCCTGGCCGGTAAGCATCCATCCAGCGGATCATGTGGTGCTCCCACTTGCGTGTTGTGCTCAATTGCACGGATGCAAGACCTTTTGGGAGATTCTCCTTCAGAGTTGGGAAAGTATAATCACAATTGTCGCGCAGATATTTTTTGACAGCTCCCCAAAAGAATTTGATGATGTTCAACTCACAGTGGAACTTGGGCAGGAAGATGCAGAGGTGTCCAGCAGCATCAATGACCTCTGTGATTGCGTAAAATGATTTACTTCAAATTCCGATCAGGTGTGTCGTTTGCCACGGAAAGTGAATGAGTGAGGTAATTTGCCTCTTCTTGTGAACCAACGAGAGATGACCCAACTTCCAGATGGCAGAAGAATAATCCTCGTATATGGGTGTGAAGGACAAAAGGCAAGGCAAATGGTATGTTTCACTGGAAACAAACAGGACAGTGGATAATCTGTGGATAGCAGAAAGTCAGTGGTATCAAGTGGTATTGATACTTATAGCAACAGGTGGTCTACAACGACCGGAGGATGAGATAACCAAGAAGCAAGTCGATATTACTGATGGTTTTGAAGACGTTAAGGTGAGCTCAAAGGTGCACAATAATGTGGCCTAACTCTTGTATATTCTGCAGGGCAGAATTACGGTACAAAAGGGAACTAACTTTACTGTACAATGGGGGGGCTTTTATAGTTTTCTGGTGGGCATGAGAAAGTGTAAGAAATACAATAACCTGGGAATATCCGGGACTGAATGGAGAAGGAGCATATGGCAAAAGAAGATGAGTCAGAGCTAAATGTATTGAGAACAAAAGATGAAACACTTGTCCCGCATGGTTCCCTCTGAGAACACAATTCGCCATTGGTCGGGGTGAATTCTGACTCAGTCCGAGTCACGAGAAGCTCCGCAGCACATGGAGTCATATCGAAATGAGTCAATTGGCGTGAAGTGCTGGTAATTGGCGAGGAATGATTGGTTTCGAGTCATATAGAAGCACGCCGGCTCCCGAGACGATTTCCATGCTTTGTCCGGACTCCTTCCAATGGAAAGAACACATACGGGAGTGGTCGAGTTTCCGTGTTTCTGACCCGGTCGGAGCCGTGCCTGTCACGTGGTCGTAATTTCCCCTTTTTGGTTAGATGCCGAGTTGCTGAGTGGTTTGTGAATAAATCCGGAAGTTGGGTTGAGAAGTGTGATGGTGGATTTGAACACTTTCTGGGGATTAAGATATTCAACTGGACATCCGATCAGTTCTCTTTTGAAGAGAATTTGTGGGCACGGAATCCGGTAAAATCCAGGTGATTCCACTTATTTCACAAATGTGGTATCACACCTCTTAAACGAGGTACTGCTGCTCCAGAAAGTCAGGCTGCAATTCTATTTCGGTGCTTTCCAACCAAATATCGGCCATCAAAATGCAAAAAAAAAATCTGTGGCTGATTTGGCCACTGTACAAAAGTAGCGGTGAGTAAGTGAGAGGCACCAGACCTATTTTGTGCATTGAATGTCCCCACCCCTATGACTAATGTCTGCAACTGAGTACAGCAACTGGCAATGTGTGCCAGACTGCCGGTGCGGATCAACTATTCGTGGAGTGCAGTTTGCCCTACACCAATGATTGCCATGATATGCTGTACTGCACGGTGCCGATTGGATCAAAGTGACAAGTAGTGCCACATTGTCTGTCTTGGATCCTGGGTTGTGTTGAGTTGATATTGGAATTAGTTGTGAACTCAAGCAAAAACATGGGTCAAGCCGACATGTTCGGAATGACTGCATGATGAGAGGAATTTACTACAAGGGCCAGTTTCCAAGTGAATGCAAAGAAAGTCAATTGATGAATTTGAGGAACAGACTTTGGACAGACATCACACCCGAATCTACATATCTCCTATGTTTACATCTGCTCGTACAGCCAGGATAACCCAAGGAACAAGATGAGGGTGAGCTGGGCATTCATCAGGAATGTGAATGTCCCTGAGACTGTAGGAGTTTCAACATGAAGGTTTGGCATCTCACACTCCCCTTGCCCAGTTGTTGACACACAAGCTGTCAATGCTGAACAGGCAGGTACAAATTAGCTGCTTGGCATGAACACAAAAACAATTCACTTACCGTGATTGTCATGATTCACCCTGTTGGAGTTCCTGGGGCATGGTGGAAGCTACAGTCAGTGGTTCCTGAGTTGTTATCATCTTCCTCTGAATAAGCTCCAGCATCACTGTCTGGATGAAATAGAGAGGTTGCGCAAAAGCCGCATGCAGCTTTGGTGGCGCAACGTCTTTCCATGCGGCTTTTTTAGATTTTGGCTCAAGTGGTCTGGGATGTGCTCATAAGTCATTCTGGTAATGTGGGGGAGGAATGCAGGGTATCTCTGCAGGCGGCTTTGTGCAGCCGCATGCGGCTTTGCGCAACCTCTCTAATAAGTAGAAGATACAAATCAAGTTTCACTGGCTGCGGTCAGATTTACTTACCATCAGATGTCTGTGGATAGTTTGACTTGTTGTCTACATCCCAATCATCCTGTTCAGATGCTTCGGCATCGCTGTCTATCATTTTGAATGAGAAGAGTCGAAGTTTCAACTATGGGTGAGTTTGCATTTACTCACCGATAGATGTCTGCATGTGGTTTGACCCGTTGTCTGTGTCCCAATCTTCTTCTGCTTCGTTCACTGGGAGCATTTTTCAGTCGCACAGAGGGTATATTTCAGGCTGCGGCACAGGAGAAATCACCTTCGGACATCAATCAATAAAGTGGATATCTCATATCCCGGGCAGGGTCCTGAGTATATGGGTTGAATCCCTTGCCCTTGTGGAATTTTTGTAGTCCCTCGTAGACACTAGCATCCCGCGATTGTCCAATGAGTTTAGCAGTGCAGTGAAAGCTAGGGAATTCAAGCCGTGTTGCCGCTTTGGTACTGAGCCGGTCAGCACCGGATGAATGAAGAGACCAATAGGCGGGACAGTCTGGCCAATGGTAAGATAATGGACTGGTTTTGAAGTCTTTTGGTGGGAAGAGAAAGAGGAAGCTGGCAGGAGGCTCCTTTGTAGTCCCTGAAATTTCGAGCTCAAAGACCACAATATTTACAAGAACTGGTTGAACAGGTCAGCAAAAATAGGGCACAAGCAGCAAGATGAGATAGCACCATAATCATCGAAGTTAGACATTATCCGGAGGTGGCGAAAAATATGGTTTCCCTGGCTTAACCATGGGCCGGGGTAGAAGTGACACCAGATATGTAGCTTGATCATGCCATTGAATATGTCATCAGACTTGAAGCTTGCAGAGAAATCACTATCATGAGTGTGTATAGCTATTGAAAAAATAAAATACTAGGTCCAGCCGTCCTCCATGACAGCTCCATTTGCTCCTTTGGAAGTCTGCCAGCCATAAACATGAGTATCCACGTTTGGCGTGTACACAATTTCAACGGGGTCTTTGAGTGGATGGCTTGAAGAACAAGAAATTATTGCCACCTGGTTTCGCAGCCACGGAGATGGAAATGGAGATCGTTCGAAATTGGGACAGGTTGAAGGAACATATATTGTGATACTCTTGCATTGTCAGTGATTCAAAGACCATGAGCTCCATATCTGATGCACTGGATATTCTGTGAGCGCGATATTCCGATAAGGTAATGGTTGAGGTCAGGCCGGGGGGTATTGGGTGGTATGAGCTCTACACAGAGCTGGCTGGAGGAGC